>JAMBLF010000643.1:0-226748 GCA_030578115.1 Leucoptera coffeella | reverse complement strand
GTTAACAACCCGTAATATGTCAACAGTGTCTTGTACCTAAACTTATAATTTTTATAAATATTTGATTGGGAATAGATATAACTTAATATAAACTTTTCATTGACCATATATTTTCTGAAAAAGAGTACTTCAAAGCATTTTTGAGCTAATTAATTTTAAAAAACAACTAACGAGACGTCAATGGGTAAGAACCCTGTGACTTCTTTTTAGAGGTCGTAGGTTCGAATCCCGACTCTGGCATGAATCAATAAACGAAATTTACATAGTTTTTTTTTTTTTTCGTACATCATTTACAGTCGCGGTTAACGGTGAGGGAAAACAATTTGACGAAACGTGCCTATCCCTCAGTAAAGCTATATATCCCGTGCCTGTATACAGCGATACGATTGTGGAACGCGGGCTTTCAGTGAATCATACTTAACATGTCTTTGAAATACCGGAGATGGACACTGAAGCCTCTGACTACTGCGCTACAATAAAACAAGGAGTGTATATACAAGTCGTAAAGCATATGTTATATAAAATATTATCTTAATTTTCATCAACATGAAACAGAATCTCACTGAGAGCACAAAGCAAACGCAAGTGAGCTCATACTAACGAATTTCATGGAATATTTCAGCACATTTTATATGAAAACAAAACATTACAAAGCTTCGTAGTGATGTTTCCCATTCAAAATATAATGGCCGCTGTAGACAACAAGCTGCGGCTGTTTGTTCTGATAGTACTGGGGCTTTTGTTGGGAGTCCACTAATGAATACCGAATAAACGCTGGACTAAGTTTACAGTGACCTCTTTTCGTAAAGTGAATTAGATTACGGAAAGTATAAGAAATTATCGGTTATATGCACATATGTTATGTATATGAGAACGTCATTAACAAATTAAATAATATCTTATGTTTGTTATGTATTACGCTATACAATCTACAATTTAATTTTATTTAATATGATAATAGAAAATATTGTAAAATAAGTCCAATTGAATAGTACTATTTTGAGACGGTATTTGAGTATATCTTGTTTATACTTTGTATTTCGGTTTATTTTCTACGTAGACAATAATAACAACCAAAATCGTACTGTACAAAGCGTATTTCATGGTACATGCCTAAAATATTAAATGTATTATGCAAACAGAACGGGAAACAAACTCCATATATTGAAATTGCGCTGTCTGTCATTCAGGAAGATGCCATGAAAATCAGGTATATGTGTTTACCAAAATCACTTAACTTTCCGAAATAGGAACACAATTGAAATAGGAGTTGAACCCTGCTCATCCGCTTATCCATTTAGATCAAGGGCAATTTCCTCAAACGACTCTTTCTTTCTTCTATTCAGTAAATATGTGCGCTGACTATCTATTGACTGGCTCGTCTTTTAAAGAGGATTCATAAAAATGACTGGAAATTCATATTCTATTGTACTGGTATTTGTTTATCTACGTTACTTAAAAACAAGACTTAGTCACACTTTTTGTACTGAAAACAAAAAAATATATCATCATCTGTTCATTAAAAAATGGAATGTGATGTGTATGTATGTATAATAAAAAAGTATATAACAGGAGTAAAGTAATACATGTTACTGAAAACAAAACAAAAATTCGACCTTCTATCATCATCTATGTAAGAGTATGAAAATTTAATTTATGAATTTTGATAGATCCGCAGTAAAATGAAGCTCATCATTTAATAGCAGTAAATATTACTACATTTCTAGTAAAGTATCATATTTAAAAAAAATTCTAAGTAAAGCGTTAACGGGTTCTATTCTTTCATAAGCCCGTATATGCAAGAACTAAAGTTACTCTCATATATCTAAATCATTACTAGACACTACATATCTGGTATATGGTATCTGGAACGTAAAAATAATGCTAACTATCTGCAGTTCATCCCCTCATGTCGTAGAAAGCAGCTAATAGCCACGAATAGGCAATAGAAATAGGACTAAATGGTATCTATTGTTGTATGTGATATAGGCTAGCAACCTGTCAGTAATGTTATACTATATGACACAACCCCAATATCCATACTAAAATGTGACCTAAGAGAAATAATAGATGAATGATAAGTTTTTGTCCTCCACGAAAAGGATTAAAGGAAGTCAATGTATATGTGCATATTTAGTATAAATGCATTATATAAAATTTAAACATTCAAGGCTTTTTACAAAATTGAATAAACACGTATATATAAATTAAAAAAGCTCACACATACATTGGTTCGACGTTTGAAACAACCAATGAACTAATGGCTCCCACACGTCACAGAATGTCAATACAATACACTCTATTGTTGTAGTCCACCAATCACTAATGACCGTTCATTGGCGCACTGGCTTTTAGTGCCGGTGGTTTTATATGTTCAAGTATTTTGCGGATGGAATTGTTATCGTCACGTTGTATGTAATTTTTATCTGTACAATGTAAATATTATTATTTAATAGCGCGGTCGAAATATGTTTTTTTTGTTATATAACATTGTCAATTCGGCCTACCGCCCGTTGCATTGTTCTGTATAGATGATTAGCAAGTGGGTTCGAAGTGGCCATGGAATTTAAACTTTAATTCTGCCATTCTGTGCCATTTCTTAACTACCCCGCTAAGCTAAGCCGCTAAAAATAATTAATACGAAATATTAAAAACATATCCAACCAATGCAGTAAAATTATGTACGTTTGCTTATAGAATTAATCCTATGATAATTTTTAAATACATATCACCGCATGTACCCGAAGTGATCCATAACTATATCCCTCATTATATCACATACATTATAACGTCCTTCTACTAATCAAGCTAAAGCCCCGGTAATTCACTTACTTCTCTTGAACGTTCAGCCATGCAGGCTGTGAAATACATTAAGCATCGCCACATTTAACATGTACGATGAACAGCCGGTGAACACACCTGATTGATCCTGTTTAATGATGCGTGCAATCCATGAGAGCTTGGAAGAGTGCTCTTTATGAAATTTCACGTTATTTCTTGACCTAAATTTACGAAGATTCACAGGCTAGAAGGCTCGCATTGAATAAATGAAAGTCCTTATTTATTCGCATACTTATATAAAAGTATTATCGCGATAATGTTCAAAGATGCGCAACCGTTAAAATTAATATCTTGTACAAGTGTATATGCATAATATTTTTGATCTACGCAATATATACAAAATAATTCTTTCATGATTGTAATCAGTGTGAAAACTTAATAAGTCCATTATAATTTTCAACAAAAAGAGTTCTAGTTAATAGTAACTTAAAATTACATTATTAGCATCATAGTCTTAAGCATTTCGGTAGTTAAATTTTATGCGAATAGAAATTATGTAAATATCCACAAGTTATTCCATTAATGTATTTTATCAGAACATACATAACAATACTTCATCCGGGATTTTATGTATCTCAGAACCCTCAAGCACAATTCATCGACCTAAATTAACAGTAAACATAATTTTGTCTGAAAAACATGTATCGCAAAATGGCTAGTGTTGTTATGATACAGGCGCTTAAAGCTCATCCAAAAAGCTGAATTGCAAAATGTTAAAGGCCGTCACTCACAAATTTCTCATTACATAAAACTGTCACCACTCTTATTGGTTTTTTAACTCAACCCTTTTTCCAGACTGGATCGTGACAAGCATCCAGATAATGCCCATTTTTCACAACTCACCCAAATTCATGTGTGACAATAGTGACATATCTGCTGAATACGTTGCCAGCTGTTCTTTGTTGTAAAAATGAAAAACCGCCACTAGATACTGGAGCGTGTCACTGTAAGCAATAAATTTCTATGATACCAGTATCTTACGTGGAGCAAAATAAATTATAAACTGGAATATTTGGTGTGCAATACAGATTTCCAATCACAATAACATAAATCATGACAGTATATTGTACACGAAAAATATTTAAACAAGAATTTTAGATAGAACATTGGATGCTGAATACTGAATAATTATAATAATATTAGGCTTCCAATGGATGAAATGTACATACACACTTTACAATTATTAATTCATTCCATAATTCATTTTTCTACACACAGAACTCGGGGGTTTCTAATAGGTCACATTTTAGCGTTGATATTGGGGTTGTGATGTCATATTATATCAACTCACCATTCTTTTTACTCCAAAGATAGCAGGTTGATCGTATTAGGAAATTAGTTCTTTACTTACTGGCACATTATTGTCATAACTTTATTACTATTCTGATAAGAAAATTACTATTATTCCATTACTTACACGTGTTTAATGTTGAAGATATAGTCCATGTTATAGCATACTATAACAATGTGTCAACCATTTTCAAAATGCAATTTTTCAAAAAGATTGCAAAGTTAGACGTCTAGATCCTGCTACTTCAGAAATATTGGATTATGGTTTCTAGCAGTATTTTAAGTTATGCTAGTTTGCAAGATTTATTACGAAAATATTTGAAATTTTATAAGGATTTGCGAGTTAAAACTTCCATTCTTCACTATTAGAAATAGATATGAGAGGCTTTGACATCTGGTTATATCATTAGAATAACAGAACTTTCTGCCACTACCAGCATATGATCTGGGGATTTAAGGTAATAAAAAGTTAAATTATGTCTTTATTCCTTAAGTTCTAATTCGTAATTTCAAGGTTTAGGGATATGTACGTAATATTCGTGATAATAATATAGCTCTAGATGTTTCTCAATTCAACGTATTTTAGAATTATTAACTGTTACTCTTATAATAAAATAGATAAGAAATGTTACCGTATTAATTCATTAAAATAATGACAACTATCCTTCATTACTGTGTTACGTATATGTAAAGACGATCAAGTAATTAACTACTAATTCATCTCTCTAAGCCAATTGTACTCCAACATAAATGCTATATATAGGTTCTCTATAGTTTTAAAAAACACAAACTGTGTTTTTAAAAACACAACGCATGTAAGCTGTGCGTATCTATTTACATATGTAATTTAAGCGCAGGTTAGGTACTGTAAAAAGCCGTAGGAGTACTATTATACTCGCATCGACACTACAAAGCGAGCCTCTGCGCTTTGGGATCAATATGTAATGCCGGAGTGCAGTGGTATTGAAGAGCCGGTAGTGCATTTTGTCGTAGCCAAATCGTTCAGCTGGAAAAAACCTCCATTCTTGATTTTCTATTGCAACGTTTTAGTTTGATGTATCGGCATTCGGAATGCGGATAAAGTTTAACAAAACGAGGCTTAAATAAAAGCTTCGGAATAAATTGATGCATATATTGCATACAACGGATAACAATTTTATTTTTGACCTTCGTCATTTGAAGGTATCACGGTGAATCTCATCTTCTTAAACGAAATAAACAAATAGAAAATTATTTATCTCTCTCAAATTTGATAAACATATCTCCGAAAAACATGGGATACAAGTACTCCAATACATATGTATATGTGTAAAAACGCTGTGTCTTCTATTTTCCAGAAACAGTAAACTTGTGTCTTGACCTATCCCATCTAACAATATAACAGAAGCGACATAAATGTTTATAAAGGTGATCAATTCAAGCTAATTACAATTTAAAAGCTGCGATTACTCAATGTATTTATAAATAGGGATCTACATCATACTGTTCTTCCTTCTCAAGGGGCGCCTTTACCTAAACATAGTCTCTCGGAATTTCAAACACAATAAGCATTAAGTCGAAACAAAGTAAAACAAGTCTCTTAAACTTGATCCGGTAGAATCGGTTGACTTAGTTTATAGAAGGAATGTAAACAAAGACATCGTGCAATTACTATGCAATTAACTGTAACAATCCCTCCATTTGTTCTCTCGTTCAATACAGAAAGGAAAAGAAGGATAGAATGAGCTATTATGGAGCGATTGTCTGCCAGCTCTACTTTACTTAAGGCTTTCAGATAGCTTTCTCTCAGGAAGAAATGCCGAGAACGCGTACTCAAAGTAAATACTACTTATTGAGTGTAACGGTTATATTCTTTTTTAGGAGCCCAATACAATGTAACTCCTTTGCTAAGGATTTCTCCGTTTTGTGACAGATAAAGTTTTGCAAACCAATCACAATTAACAAAAATACTCTAAATTGCTGTTAATTTAAATTTTATGAAGCAGAGCGAAATGACAGCTGGTCATATGTTAATAAAAGTTTATTTTTTATTATTAATTAAAATCATACTCGATCTTAAGACTGTATCTTTAACACAAGTTTCGGATTTGTAATAATATTGATGAATGAATTGACCGTGAATCGCTCATTCATATTTAACAAAATAGAATGAAAATGCAGTGGGCTATTCATGTAAGATCATAGTTGACACTGAATTTTATTAAATATATGTGCTTTTATTTTTTAAAGTTCGTTTCCAAATATAAAACGAAGCAGTAAACCATTTTAAGCCACAAATTAATTTAATGTGTGTACAATAGCGCGATAAAAGCCGTCAACGTGAGTAAGTAATGCCTTACTTACGTAAATTACAGCAACTTTTCTTCTTTGTCCTTGCATATTTCACTGGCAGAGTGTCTTTCGTTTCTTATCATTGAATCCTGGTAGCCTTTTGTGAAGACATCCGATACTGCTGTCAGATTATACGACGTATAAATATTGTTTCACACTAAAGAATATAATGAATAGAGATACAAGTAGTGAGTTAAAAATAATAAATAGTATAAAATTACAAGTTCTTAAATAAAATACTTATAAACATGTATGATTTAGTCCTGTGCTAGCTTCGGACATAAAAATAATGCTAACTAGATTCCTCTTGGCATGTTGTAGGAGGACGAAGGGACTAGAGGTAAACGGAATCTATTGGGTGATGGGCTAGCAACCTGTCACCAATGTTCCAATATGACATCGTATCCCCAATATTCATGCTAAAGAGTGACCTTGCATATATTATATCTCCGAGGTTCTGGCCACCCCGAAAGGGATTAAAGGACGTGAACGTATATGTTAGCTTTAATTTTTATTATTACAGTTGTACAGAACAATATAAAAACCGAATGAAGGTAGTTATACGAGAGATATACATACATTCTCACTATCTTGTAAGTAGGCTGTGGTGTAAAGGCCGTTGATAATTCTTACATTTATAACCCATATTGGTTTATAAATAGCCACGGTAATGAAAGTAGGTCATAATGACTTGGTAGGCTTTAGGATTTTAATTTCTACGTTCGTAGGCTGTCTGAGTTGTAATGTTTCCCAAAGGCGTTATTGAACTGTACCAAAACAATCCCTAGAGTATCGTAATTGTGTTTATAGTCTCGTAAATTTTCTTTTAATAACTTAAGCTTTCGGTTCTGCATGATCATTGTGAACATTATTCGTTCGTAACAACGTTGAGGAATTTTCAATGTTTATACTGTATTTAAAAGTTTTATGTAACTATATATAACGGACTATGCAACTGGGTCGAAACGTCGGGTGAAATAAAAATGTTAATATTTTTATTAATTTATCGTGATACGACCCGGTCTCACAGTAAATAAAATGAGTATAAATCGCAAGTGTTTAAAAATAACTATATTTAATAAGTTATAGTAAAATAAATATAAATTTACCAATATTTTTATGGTTTGTTTAAAAAATTTTGTTACCAAAAGTAACGTTAAAAAAATAGGACACACACCACACATGTTTCTTTTTACAAATAAATGAAAAGCTCACTTAAAGCATACATTTTGTAGAAGAAGATTAGATAAGACTAGTTAGATATAGAAAATATTCAATATAATAATCCAGTTAGTGAAACGTTATTTAGTTAAAACCATTTTAGGTATTGTAGCTAAGATTATAAGCTGCGGTAACTTACAACTTCATTCAGATAGGACAAAAACTCAATTCTTGACATAAGCATAGACTTCAAAGACACTAATGAATTCCATCCTTACTGCTATATTTACACATCCATATACTCAATACTAGTCATTGAAATTCTAGTAACCAACAAGAAGTAAGTAAAAAGTCGACGAGTAATACGAGCTTTGAGTTTGAATTAATATTCTCTATGTGTTTTTATTTCCTTAAAGTATGAGTACAAAGATCTCATCTGTGCTATATGTGACGTAAAGAGAATTCTAACTAGCTGCGTTTCACCCTTAATTTATGTAGAATATAAATAAAGGTTTGTGGTAATGTAATCAATTGGCCGATGGTCGATCAATTTCTACTTCAATACCACCCGACCTCGATAGTTTTCAAGAAGAGATTATTTATCTTTGAGATTTTGTTATAAAGGGGATTTAAGGACTTAAATGTACGTATGTATGGTATATGCATGTGTATGTTTTAATGTATTGTATTGTTATAAATATGTGATTAATTTATCTTTGAGCTAAATCTCAAAGGGGTTTAAGGACTTAAATGTATGTATGTATGTGCATGTGTATGTCTCTGAAAGGCAAATAAAGTATGAATATGTAAAAAGATTGAACTTATTTTCTTCATTCTACTTACAATAACTTTATTTAACAAACTATGTATATCAGCCTCAGATCCGTATATGATTCAATTATATCGTACGAAATGACAATAACATTGACATGTCCAATTACAATCCCTGGTTTCATAGATAACGTATTACGCAATATCAATCAAGAGAAGGGTTGTTCGAGGTTGAACTTTAATAAAGCCGGGGATTATAAAGGTTAATGTTGTCTCAACGTTAATGCGCTTAAATATTCAAACTGAGGTTAGGCGGAGTATTATTTATATGAAAGTCATACATTAATCAGAGCTGCTCTATTTTGCCATTCTAATTAATTTAGTGTACACTGATGTTTAGTTTTATTGGAGGTTAGTTTTAATCGAATACGTTGGATCATGTTTTGGATATAAAAGTTATAGCTATACGTAATTCCTTTAATATTATTTGCATTAAAGATTCAGACACGTTTTACAGTATAAAACGACATTACTCGCTTTAAGAAAAATATACTATTATTTTACCACGTAAGATTTATTTGATTCATGAGCAGAAATGTTGACTTTATATAAATACAGAAAGTAATAAATAAATATTACACACATTATTTCTGAGTCCCATCCTAAACTGATTATCTCAAAAACGTTTGCGGTTGTGAATTGCGCGTTACGTTATATTAAATACAAACCACAAAGGGGAAAACATAACTGATTTTACGTTTAACAAACAGGTGCAAAATTAATTCGATCTTGGGAACCTCCCTTACATCAAACGGGAGGGCAGCCGTGCCTTATCTTTCAGAACACTGGAGGTCTCATAAGCCATGTTGTTACCTCCCAGCTTACTTTGGCCCATATTTACACGTTAAGTTCACAAAATATGTTACTTAAGTGACACTGCAATATCAGGGGCTTAGGCCTTTTCATTTCATTGCTTATGGAGTGGAGTTTTGTTTGGAATACCTAGTTATTAGGGTTAAAGTTACGAATAAATGTTTTCTCTCTCGTTTTTTCTCTCTCTCTCTCTGAAAAATATTCTTTTTATACGTATTATGACAAACGTTTTTTAAAAGAGAAAAGGTATTGCAAAAGGTTAGTGTTTTAAAGGTATTAGAAATATCTATAAATGTAGGTGATTTTTTTACTCAACTTACATCATTTATTCTATATGATAAGTAATTTAACCTTCGAGTATTAAACTAGTAAGTAAGTAGTAGTATTAAACTTAAATGTACTAACAATCAAATTATTGTATAGACAAGCCTAGTTATAAAAACATCACCTCCTTAACAACCTGTCATACTCCTAACAATTCAATAAGATGATTTTAGAGTGACTAGTTTATTTTTCATGAGAACTTCCGCAAGTGCCATATGATTTAGTGATCGCTTAGTAAAACTCGACATGAGTGCATTTTGAAGTCAAAGTGATCTGCTGGAGCGTCTCCGCTCAGGCTTTAGGTGACAGCCAAACATAAAGCTTTAGAGACAATATATAAAAGGCTATTTTAATATATATTTAGAACGAGTAAAACGGTACATTCACTGAGTTAGTCTAAGATGTGTACAGAAAGCTAGCTGTTCTTTAGTATACGTTTCTTCTTTTCGTAGAGGGAGGCTAAGAGGAAAGTGTCAATGGAATATTTTGTCAATGTATATTAGCGGAATAAGGGTTAATGGAATCTTCGATACATATCACAACTTCAATAGATAAAAGCTTAGAAAGACCACAGTAAAGTTTCCGAGGTATAATGTTATCCTCGAAAGGTTTTGAAGAACATGAGTTACGTGTGTTTGTAAATGTATTAAAGACAAATAAGTAATTTATTACTTTAAGGATTTGTTGAACGAATAAAAAAGCAAAATGAAAAATTAAATGTATGAATACTTTTGAAGCAATGCATATAATACAATTTTTGTCACTCGAAATTCATAAAAATTTAGTTTTGTCTTTAACACCATCGTTAATTATTTTATTATCTTACAACTACATAACCCTGTACCTTACACATCTTATGTTTATTAATTAAATAAGTATAAAGGTTGACCTAATAACTGAAAAAAGATAATAATAATCTTTACTTTTCTATGCAAAGCTTCTGTTTGGCAGGGTCCAAATGCATTCAGGTGCATTTTAAAACAGCTTGCATCGGTTTTCTAGAGCAAGTCATGTTTCAAAAGATTCTCCTTTGTGTACATAAGTAATTCTGCTATTTTATATTTCGGAATAATAAATGTAAGCATATTTCTAAGAGGATTCCTAAATTGGAATCCTTAAAGTTCGGTTTTGCTTTATTTTTACACTTAATCATATAATCAGATTTCAGATAGCTTTATCTGAAATAAGTTAGGAATATGTTTTTGAATCATAAATGCACTTACAATTAATATTTGTAAAATCATTAATGTTAACAAATAAGTTGTGCTAGTCTAAAAGGTAAATAGAATGATACTATAATGGGCATTAATGGAATATATGAGATGAAATGATAACAACGTGTCACCAATCCATATTTGATTATGATTTATTGTTTCTCCAAGGTTTTATCATTCCGAAGAGCATTGAATAGCGTATTTATAATGATACGTTTCAACGATCACAAGAAAGAATTATAATTAGTGATATCATCCATTTTCTATAAATAATTTTATAACCTATAGAATATATAACATACATGTAATGTAAACGTATAACTCAAAGAAGCCATAGTATTGTATACCAGGTGGTCGCTTATTACCTTTAATATTTATGCGACTTTGAATTATCACATCAAAAAAACTATAATTCGTAACCATGGCAACGGGATTCTAATCTCAATCCCCCAGCTTCAAGTCAGTCCCAATGTATCTCCCAGACGTTCTCAGCGCTACAATATCACATTCAGCGTAATCTCTAAATAAATCTTGCTGCATCACATGGGCGAATTAACCGTTCGGTTGTTCCATGCATGCTTAAGTGACTGAGTTCAAGAGATTAAGTTTACTGTATAGTAATACTTAAACTTGTTTTCTTTCTGAGGTAAATTCACTACGAACCGAGAATTCTTCTTAAACTAATTATTCTTATATTAGTCGTCTATGGTGCATCAACAAAGTCAGCAGCTCAGTGAATGTTGAAAATACAAATATTTTTTTTCGGCTGAATATTTAGTCAATTGTGATTCCAAACTGGCTGAATATGTTTGCTTTGGGATAAGATTTGGATCCTCAACTGGAACGAACCGAAGAACAAGGAAGAGAAGAATTGGAGCTACGATTTCGTTTTTCTTCGGTTGTAGCGGCTGGCGGCGTTGGTGCAACCATGGCGATGGAATAACAAGAAGTTCAAACGCCGTGACATCAGTGTTTGTACTTCAGCCGACATAACCTTAGTGGTGAATGGCTTAATAAAGAATTAAAAAAAATATATTCTTAAACAATCAAATGAAAAATTGTAATTACGAATTTTTTTATCCATGTACCATATAGTTAACCCAAAATGTGTTTTATTATATTTATTCTTTGTGAAACAATCAAAAATCATCGTTATATACCATGTAGAGTTAAATTTCAAAGAGTTTATTGTATTGAAAAAAAATAACTTACATACTATAAGTATTTACTCGCTACTAAAATTGTCTTATACCTCTGGAATGCAGCATATGTATGGCCTAAAATAATATATTGTCTCTCATCTATGATGTTACAAATTAAGTATAAAATATTGGTTTAACGTTCCCAAAAATCAACCCTAAGATCACTAAATATTGGTAAAATAAATACCAAACTAATAATTAAACAGGAAAAATCTTCAATTCAAAATAGAGTTAGTCAGCAATTTGCACACAAAACCCCGTTTCATTCTCCTAAAGGAGTAATTGAAAAGAAAAACAGCGTAAAGGATTTGTTACGGTTAATTGCACCGTAATTGTGATTTGTTTTTGTTTACATCCGTCCTTAATTACATGGATTCCGTGGCAGAGGATTGCTTGTTCGTGAGGTAAACAAAACACTTATTTTTGGTGCGCGCTCCTAATTTTGGCATTATGGGAAAAGCGAAATAAGGTTACTGGATCATGTGTATGTATTTATATGTACGTTTAATAAGATGAGGTTTTAATATGTGCGTACATATTATTGCAAAAATGACGTGCTACGATAATTCGATAAGAGATAAGTTGATATGAATTTCATTAAAAATTTTAAATTTTCAGTTACTTTTAGTGCTAATTTTATTTTATTATATGACATAGAACGAAAATTCTTAAAATTTATAAGGATTTTGAAAGAGGTAAACGGTGTACGCTATTAGTACATTCTCTACAGTGTTATGTTTCAAGGAAAATATCAACGGGAAAAGGCTCGTAACGTTTAATCGCCAAGTCAAAGAACTAAGCTTCCGTTTACTAAGATTCCTTGCTTAACAAAGTGAATTCCTCTCTTTATTTTATTGTTGTACTTCACTTTTACAGTTGGTAAATTAACAAGTTCATCTGAACTCAACTTCTTGTAAGCAATAATGGAAAATAGACGCTGCAACGAAGTGGATCCAATAATTCAACCAAACAACACTTTGAAACGAATTAAAAATAAATAAATACATTGGCTCTATAAAACTGTTGTTGTAATGTTTTTGTAACTTTTATTTTATTTCTTTAAGAGTTCCTAATATTTACAGATGCTTATATGATATTCTCTTACCAAAGAATATTATAAATAATTAATGTTTGTATTTCTCAAGAGATTTATGTACCTATATTGATTTGATATTGATATTGGTTTTTTGTTTGCGAATTGCATCAAATAATTTGCATTTCGTATCTACGAACATGTTTAGAAACAATAATTTTAAAACCATCAACTTAATAATATTATGTCTATACATTGCGAAAAAACTAATAAGAGAGTAAGTTTGAACCCTTCAATGTCAAGAAGCGATATTACGACTGGCAAAGCTTAAAAATCCCTTTTCTCCGAAGCTCAATAAATCACGGTGCCTTTTTCTTCGGATTGCAAATCGACAGCAATTCAATTAAGCAAAGCAGGTAGAAAAATAATTCCGCCGAAGGAAAATCTTGGCGATAATCTTATTCCGCGGTGCTTCAGAGTTCCCAGCCAATAAACGTCCCGCCTTCCCATACTTCTCTTTTTTGCAGTCGCTTGGCCGCTAAACTTAATAAAGGTGAGTGAAAGACATCTGATGCGATAGACTTTTGTTTTCAAATAACACTCACTAATATGAGCATATTTTATGTTTTTAGTATGTTTAGTTTTAAATATGGAATTGTTGTTAATATGGAAACTGGGTTTGTAATATTAAAACAGCTTTGTAAAATCATTGATAATCGAAACGGACGATTTTACGATATCTTCTGCTTTTGGTCCGCCTTCTTATCCTATCCCTTCCATCTTAAAAAAAGACTAAAATAATTTTACTGTTTTCATGCTATTTTATCATTAATTTGTAGTTTTATTGGAAGTTATAAAAAATGAATAATGCCTCCTTCGAGGTGCAAACAGGGGCAAGAAAGAAAGGTTTTTTTTTTTTAACTCAACACCACACGTGTTCAGTTAAAAAAAAATAATAATAATGAAAACTTCCTATTATTCTAAAATATTCCAACATATTGGTTTTAATAAAATAGCTTCCGCAAAGTATTTCTGTTAATAATGTGAAAAATAGTATAGTATTTGAAAAATGTTACTCAGTTTTTGGTTAGCTTATTTTTATTACTTGCAATATTATTTACTATAATATAAATTTGAGACATTTTTATCGACTATACAGGCAAACATTTCAGGCATAAATGATTTTCAGTTTAATTAATGCTACCTTTCTAAGGACATCCATATAGTTTTAAGAGATTCGCGATGAGTATATCATCACTACATAGTATAAAACAAAGTCGCTTTCTCTGTCCTTATGTCCCTTTGTATGCTTAAATCTTTGAAACTAGGCAACGGATTTTGATGCGGTTTTTTTTAATAGATAGAGTAATTCAAGAGAAAGGTTATATGTATAATAACATCCATTAAATAGTGGAGTATGGAGAGGGTCATTAGTGATTAATAACTAACGGAACTTATCGCGTAAGTTTTTATATTATAAAGTTACCTTTATTATTAACCCGACGTTTCACTTCGACATCCATAGAGATAAAAGATAAAACTAAACTTCCAGATCTTTAATACTATAACTCAATACGTTTTTGTATCGAAAGCTGAGATAGAAAGGAATTACATGATTTTTTCGCTTCGACAGCCTTGGATCTGTGTAAATGGAAAAATAACGGGTCACTGCGCCTGTGAATTTTTTCTTCCGTGATTCACAACGTGATGAATTGTTGCTTAGCAATTTAGTCCAGGCGCTTGGTTTTTCACAGGCTGACAGAGATCGCATTGACGCACGAAATTGGCAACGAATTCCTATTAAGTATCATTGTTCCTGCTTTCATTTCGACTTGTCTTGATGGAATTCTTATTTGAACGAAACAGCATGATAATTGCTAAATTCCTCTTTCATTTTTCGTGAATATAAAATTAAGCAGGGGTACCAAGCTTCATTTTCATTCTTTCATTATTTAGTTTATCAAGTAAACGAAAAAAATTGTTGCATGTATTCATATGTTCATTTTCATGTCAGAAGTAGTTTAAAGTCCCCTTTCAGTACATTGTCTATCAAATCAGCACTTTACATACAATAAAAAGTGACATACAGGCAAGAAATACCCCATCAAGTAAAATTCCAATTTCAAAAACGCCAGTACTTTCCCTTATACAAAATACCTTTAGACTGATTCGCAACAGGTCGCAAAAACGTTGCATCTGCAGGCTTCTAATTAAAACGTCAGAACTCAACTGCTAGGGTCTCGCAATCCGATTACTATGCGTTACCGTGAGTTCGAAAGCAATATGACAATTTGTATGGGACTTTATGGACAGGATCCGATTTTGTCTTTGCGAATGTTTTAACTATTTTGTTCCTGTTTTTGGAACAAATAGTGCATTGTGGTTATGTAAAATATCAATACGTAAGCTCGTAAAGAGTGACGGAACATTGTGATGGGATTATTTTTTGTATGAAATTAAAGAATGTACGTTTTACATAAGCTAAATTATTTAGAGGTATGTGAACCTTAATAAAAAATGTAATAAAGGTACTATGAAACATTAAGTCGAGTTAATTTTTTTCTCGCTTTTGACTGATAAAATCATAAAATAATTTATGATACAAAATACATGTCATGTCCTAGGCAGAGGCACGACTCACCTTTATTCCGATTCCGGCATCAACTTGAGCTACTTTAACATTCATACACCTATATATATACACTTGGTAATTATAAGCAAAATGTATTGTTACTTATAAGTAGTGCAATTAGTGTATAAAGGTTCAATATAAATGCAGATTATTCAAACGACCAGTAATATGAAAAACGCCATCTTTTCGTTGCCTTCCGAACTTTTGTGCGTAACTCGTGAGCGAAGTTAGGGTGGGTGACTTCCTATGCTAAATATCAGAATGGAAAGGGTTTTGTGTGTAGGACATCAGATGACGTATTAAATTTTCTTCCAAAAATAGACTGTAATATTAAAAATTACATTTATTTAATTCTCCGCAATATATTCCTAAAAGTAAATCTACTTGTGTCCTTACTTATTTGGCATACTAATTTTCCACTATAAACAAAATAATTTTGGTATTGCGGTATGTTACAAAGAACAAAACATCATGAATAAATCTTTATTAATTCTTTAGGATCAGTCATACTTCTGAAAACAATTATACTAATGACAAGGCTATTTAATCTGATAAACGAAAGCACTCATTACCAATATATATAATATGTAAGTTGCCTAACTTAAAAATTTAAATGAATAGTGTTATCACTCTTAAAATTTCTGGAACTCAATCAAAACTAATAAACTAATGAATTTAAATAAGCAACTTACATATTTGCTACAAATCTAAGTATTTAAATGACCCTATGAAAGTGCTTTAAAAACATTGACTTTCACATAAAATAGTTGCTTTTAATTTCGTTCCGTGCCGTGGGAGAGGCGATGTAATGTAACAAAAACAGAAAAATGTGATTCATCTCTCCTCGAAGTGGTAGTCAAGTAGCTGTTTCTCACACGAAGGAATTTCAATGGACGCGATGACGCTCCATCAATGAACAATCATAGTTTTTATCAATGCATTCCTATTCCATAGCAAAGTATACAAGCCGTTATAACTATATAAGTTTTTGGACCCGGGAGCATCTACAAATAAAAAAGACTATTCTAAAATATTTATATAAGTCTCTACATATCTCTATCTGTTTATCTGTGGGTTGGAGTTTGTCATGAAATCATTGACTCCTAATAAACACGTGAATCTTTAATCTCGCAATAGCTAATGGTAGCAAATTTTATTATTAAGTGCAATTTTTGTGTTTATATGAAGGGAATAAAAGTGTTTTCTTTTTACATGTATTGTTTAGTTATTTAAGTATATATAAAAGGTCCCTACTGTAGTAGAGACTTGAAAGATTGAGGGTTCGATCCTAAACGCGTGAACCAATGAACATTTTTCTTTTCATTTATAGCTTCCGTTCTAGTCAGACGTATGTTGGCACGAAAACAGCGATATGGCTCCCCACCTGTCAAGTTGGATTGATAAATTCGCTTGCCGAAATGCGGGTATATGTGAATTATCTATGGCTTTCGCTTCATTCTTATCGAGGCTTGTCAACTAACATGGCATAGGTATCAAATGTATTATTATTGGTCATTTAATATACTGTTAACTGTTCCATAGTAATAAACTTATATAGGCTTACCTGTTTTGGAATTTAAAGGTGTGGATGGCGTAGAAATATACTGAGTGAAATTTAAGATACCTTATAACCGTTACAACAATACAAAATGAAGATAGTGAAACAGATTTATGTATTGGGTCTAAGCCGTATTCAATCATCAACATCCATCAAACTGTTAGATTGATACTGAATGTAATTTCCAAACCAATGAATCTGTGCATTACAAACATATCACGATTTTTGTACCTCAAATAGAGGGTGTGTATTGAATACATTAAAACCAAAACATTAGAATGTAGAATAGGCACTACTAAAATTAAGATTATATTTTAGCGGAAATATGAATAAAAAACTTTTCCGACAAGATAAATAGAAATGCTAAATTAGATGAAACGCAAAACATATTAAGCATGTCACTGATGTTAACACTACATAAAAACTACAAAAACTGTTTTTAAAGGTACAGTAAACAAACTATAAAATGTTTGATTATATTTGAGAATAAGTTTACTTAACGCCTAGACAACTCAATAGCCTCAAATTTTGCGTTCAAAATGTCAACCTGAATCCACAGACATGACATTTACATCTACTCATACATACAAGTATGTCTCACATTTTCGAATAAACTTAACTGTCATTGTGTTGATACAGACATGGTTATGTGACCATTTACATAAGAATGTAACACCCAGACCGCGTTTGATCATCCGTCGAACTGTAGGTGCTAAATATAAGTTCCGAATGAGTGAATCAGTTATTACGTTTCATTTATACATGATTAGGTAATGATAGCAACAGTTTAGAACAGATATTATTTTCTATTACATACATACAGACATACATACAGACCACTTTCGCTTCATTGACACTTATACACACTGGGCGATTTTATTACATATTATGGTATTATATTTCATGAGAATTGAACACCATACATTTTACAGTTTGTCCTTAATTAGTATTGAATGTATTAAGTAGGTTCATTATGAATTAATTCTAGTTTTCAATATCCCTGAGTATAATGTGCCTAAGGGGAAAATAGACTCAGTGATAGAACTTCGTATACATACGAGTAATAACTTCTTGATCGTACGAGTGTTTTTTCCAATTATTTAAAAAATTAAATAGTAAATCATAGCATTAAATTATACCAACAAGATTGTTCGCGTCCCATACAACCACTACCACATAATCAGTGCATCTTAAAAATCTTGTATGCGATCTAAAGTGCCCTACAATCTGCAGTAGTACCGGCACTTAAGACCTTCGTCCTACATACCAGCTAACAAGCCAATATTAGCCTCCATCGCGATAACGGTGGCTGAATTCCTGTTTTCCTAGACCTTGCGGAATTTCATTTTGACATCAACATTAGACACAGAAAGGCTAAGTATTGTAGTTGTTCTATCAAGCTGTTTTACGTAAAGGTAACTAGTCGTGTGATTTGAACTAATTTCAATATAACACATAAACATACGTGTAAAACACAACCTGTATTGATATATTGAAGGAATTGAGCGACCACCGTCATCATTATTGTAAACATCTTAAATGTTCGGTCCGAATCTTAAATAGTAGCCAACGAGTAGTAGATATTGAGTTGGTTCACAGATACAAGACAAAACACACGCGTTCACCACCATTAACACTTGCGGGGTAGTCAGAGGTTCAGGTGTCCATCTCCGCAATCGCGGAGGTAGTTATTCTATGGCCACCTCGAACCCACGTGTTGACTAGATAGTCAGTGCTCAATGGGACAGGTAAGCCATGTCGCCATTTACAAGTACTAACTATTACCTGGACAGGGAACAGGTAGGTTTCCTCACGATGTTTTCCCTCACCGTAGTATTCGGCACAGTTTCGTATCGTTTACAAACGATTACCGTGTCTTATAGTGGTGGATTGTGGTGGAATGTCTTATATGGAAGAATATACATAGAATTTTCACTGTAGTATCTTCTAATCCAGGTAATAACTAACCAACATAACTAAGCTTTGAGGATCAAACGAGAACCGGTATTGCGAAACCTACCAGCTGTTAGTTTCACTATTAAGAAACCTACCCTAATTACCACAGTATAACTGATTAAACCAGTAAGTATATTTATTATATCAAAATCTTATTAAGCCAGCACTTCTTAATAACACATCAACAATAGCTTCGTTAACTTCTTAAAACGTGCTTCATCACATAGCATTTTAATATCAAGTGTCACTCTTGTATCGTGACCTCAAAATACCAGGTCACTGCAGGGGCCTGTCATAAAGCATAGGCACTCAGAGTGTGATGACCCAAATCGAGGTAGCCTAGAGAAAGTGATGCATTAGGCAGTACTGGTCAAAAATTATGTAATAGGTTTGTACGGCTACTAGTGATGTAACAGCGAGTGATCTGTTAGGCGAGGCGTGAGAAATATCGATACGAGACTCGAATTGCTTATCATTGTCGGAAGCATTTTTATGGTATTGTAACTTATGGTTTTTTATTGACGTTTTGCTGACTCATGTTCGTCTGTCGTCGGAACAGGAATTTAAAATGTAGTCATATTTTCTTTTCAATTTGTTGTAAGAGACTGCTGTGGGTCTTAAGGTACTATGGCATATTATTTGAAGACAGATATACTATCTGTAAATTTCTTTTAACTTAGAGGTATAGTGCTTAATAGTATAAGTTTGATTTATGTACTCAATCTGCATGATTTGATTTGTTTTTTATATTGCAAGCTTTTGGTTAGTATATTGCAAGCTGTATGCTCACATTAGAGATGTAGTCCAGCCTGCACAGTGTGAAACTACTAATTATTGTTTGTATTGACTGCAACTTGTCGTGAGCATCTACTTTAAATAAATAAATAAATAAATATCATTTGCAAAATTCCGAAAGGTAAAATTACCTACACATAATGTAGAAAGTAGCGAAGGGACTTACTCGTAGTTCCGCAATTCACTAGCAGAACCAGAAAAAATCTTATGACAAATTGAGGAAATTACTAATCGATTACATTAATATAATTATATCCTGACTACGCTAGAGAAACTGAATTTGTTATATTACCCACTTTAGAATTGAATCCATAGACAACTACTATACACATGGTTAACATCTGAATCACAAATCAATTCCCATAGAATGTTAGGCAAATGGGAATATCGGTGAGTCACGCAGAGATTTCGTACAAAAATCGGGTCGGCTCATTGAAATAGTTTCGACACATTGGTTATTCATACACGCATGAGAACTATGTATGTTTTAAGTATGATGAGCAATTACGATGCTCTCACCGTTTCATACGGCCGAGCGCATCATTTAATTTGATTATATATAGATGGACCGATGGAAAATTGTGCTTGAGTGAGTTTCTCAAATTCTACTCTCATCACTGACATGTGTTAATAACGCACAATGGATAAAGAATAAACACGAGATTAACGTTGTTGATAAAGTTGTTAGTAATGTGTTTCAATGGAGTCTACTTAATGTTGAATTAATATTGTTTAACTATATTTGTTTTCAAAGTTTCAGACTTTATCGTCTTACTTTGAATGATATTATTATTATTAATTCCAATCAAAGTAAGTAAACATATTAAGAATTACTAGATAGAACTTTATTTATCTTTTAAATAAATATAACCTAAACTGTTTTAGAACCTTGATCCTTCGGGTAGATTAATGGATATACTAGTAGGTACACTAGCTGATTACTTTCTTTTTAAGACCTTTTTCTATCACGAACCTGTTAGTCATACTTTTGCTGCCCAGTTGATGAGTTCCAACAGTAAAAGCCATTATCGCCCGTCAATGAGCTGCATCGCATTTTCTCAAACTAAACGTACATATCCGTTCTGTACGTAATAACTCACTTGATTTACTTCCTCGGTCATTACGCATTCTTGATGGTCTATTAAATAGTACTTATATAACAATAAAAAGAATTTTTGGCACAGATTCCATTCTGTATCAATAGAAGAATGAGTAATTATTCCTTTAGTTGCGGTTGTTCAAAGCATCCGTGTATTTGTTTCCCATAATAGGATGGATGGTCTCTATTGTATGCGTTTATTTGAGTGCTATGCACTATAGATATCAAGTTCATAGTCACCGACGAATTATAATTAAATATATAAATATAGAATCTGTACTTAAAGAGCATTTCTTTGTCTTTATATATAAAGATACATACATATAATAAATATATATATGTATTTATATATTAATTATGAAATCCAACCTCCTCCGTATTTGTGTATCTATCAGCGAATGTTTAAATTCATTGTTAACCACTTAATTGATTTAATTTATGTATTGCTTTTAAAATACTTTTTTAATATATTTTTTGTCACTTCTAGTTTGATTTTAATGTCTCGTAAATGATTAAGATAAATTCTGAGGCGGTTGCTGTATGGTATCTTACATTATATTTCCCGAGAGCTTCAATTAAGACGCTAAATTACACAGATTCATGAGGAATCTCGAGGGAAATATACCGAAATTAATGCACTTTTACTTGCATAACCTTACGATGTAGTGATAATATTATATTTCTCTTATATATGTTAACAGGACATACTAATCAATTAGATTGATTCCTTTTCGGTTAGCCAATGGGATAAATGATTACCATGATTTGTTTGACCCCTTATAACCAACGTTTTAGAATATTTAGTGTGCCCATCACTCTTCACAAGTTTGGTCATAATGTATATATTGACTAACATAAGCTATATCAAAAAGAATGATTATCTTCCTTATCAATGCAACTCATGTTTTTCCTTACAAACAATTGCACATAATCATAACAAAGAACATCTACAGCAGATGCAAAAACAATGTTACTGAGTTAATGCGACATCCATTCTTTCCCACGAAAGCCGTTTCCAAACATAAATGTTTAATTCGAAATACATTATGAGCATTAATATTCATTTAGGCAAAAGCGTCAGTCTCGCTTCAATGGCGAAATAGGAGGACATCCATTAGTGACGTATTTCCTTTCAAGGCGATCCCATTTAGCCCGGCTTCCCATTTAGTTCGGTGGTGGACTACGCGAGCATTTTTCCACAAATAGATCATAATGAGGAGCTTTTTACCAGATACAAACTTTGTGTTTATTACTTGTGAGACTGGAGCATAAATAATATGCTAAACAGCCTCGATTGTGGCATGCGGTGGGGGTTGACTGAGGAGTTAGGGTCCGTTTATTTGGATATATCCTGTAATTACATATCTGTGCGAATTCTGCCTAAACTATGACATGAAGATGTATTGGCTCCGGGGTTTCACTAACTAAAATAAAGTAAAAAAAAAAGATAGAATGACGTAATTAATCTTATGTATGCATAGGCAACACAGTAGATAGCTTTTTACTGTTTCCTTAATTTGAAACCAACATATTAAAATACACGTGTACACAAAATCCACTTCGAAATTTGAACATTATGTGTAGGTGCTCATCAAATAAACATCGTATAGAAGAGCAGTTTTGCGGCATGATAATAAACTGTTAATGCACCGAGTTTGTGAGTTATTACCTTAACTATGCCCCTCTGAAATTACCGTTACTTTCGTCGCTTAAGCCATGAACAAGCAACGATTGAGTAACTTAATGGTTATGGTTCTTAAGATGAGTCATTATGACACTATTATAAATAGCACCTGTTTGTGTCGACAAATAACGCCATCATCATTAGTGGAAATCAACAAAGTTCACATATGAATTAGAGATTTAAACATTAATCTGCAGATTATCGGACGCATGTTGTGATAAGATCACTAATATCTAATGATTTGTAAATAAATAATAACTTATTCTGATTTAATTACTTAATTTGTATTTAATTAGTCACTAGTTTGTAATTAAATGTATGTGTAATTTATAGATTTGTGGATATTCTTCTTAATTAAAAGTAAATCTAAAGTATGTGTCTTACCAAAGAAGATCAATATTAATTAAAGACCCGTGTTTGTTTCTGGGAAAACTCTGTTTCCAATTAGTTTTGCGGTCAACTAATAAAGCCTCTTGCGGGTTTTCCTGCTGTTACGAAATAATATCATATGTTATTCAAACATATTGATCATTCAACATAATTAAGACTACAAGGCAAAAGGTATAATAATTCGTTTTTTAAAATTCGAATTATTAAAATAAAAATCTAGTCATAATATTTGACATTATTAATTAGTCTTATGTCATCTGCAATGTTAAATACATTTTTTATAAAGAGCACAATCAAATATCTATAAAAAATAAGTTCTTTTAACAATGACTCTAATTCCAAAGTGCAAACATTGTCTCGGATGGAATGTTAGAAACGTAACCCGAAACGGTATTTGTGAACGTCGTAGAACCGTATACGTATGCATTTTTCGGTACACAAGTACCCTCCGACCCTTGCGCTATATTCAAGTGCGGAATTCTAGCTCCTCGAAAATCGGGTGAGAAGCAAGGCTTTTACTCCGCTAATATTGCCAGACCTGTCAGTCGGAAACCTCGCGGCGCACAAAACGGACGTTTTTTCTGTGACGCGCGATAACAAAAGATTATTGAATTCGCATACGATCTAGTGAAGTGAAACGTGTGACAAATAACGGATGTACCAGTGACTAAACTTACGTATTTTTATCTTTAAAAACCTTGGATTTGCACAAAACAAAACCGCTGAGTTGCATTTTGAGCCGGCAAGTAACATCATTACGTCAGGTAAGTCGAATTTATCTGTTTTGAGTCATTTTGGTCAAGACCTCAGCACGAACTGTTTGTTTATTTGTCATTTTATGATTTTTGTAACTTATACAGGTAATTGCATTTTAAAGCGCGACCTTAGTAAAGCAGGTAAAACAAACTAAGCAGATTTTGCTTTGTTTACAATCTTGGGGTGAATAAATTACTTGGAAGCCACTTAATTTGACTCCTTTCCGCTCTGCGTTAAATTTTAATTGCATTTCGGGGATAATATTAGCTAGAATACGATTCCAATAGCGTCAATTCTACATATTCACACAATTATTGTATACTACGAGACATTCCTTACAATAATTTACAATACGAAGCTCAGACCTTAACCTCCGTTACATTGAAAACCAATTTACAATAGTCGGGTATCATTTCCATTCGTTTCGTCTTCCTTTAACTGGCTTTATCTATCGGTAGGCCACTTCGTTGCTTCCAAACCAGTTCTTGGTCAGATGATAGGTTGTTATTATTATTTTTTATCTTAAACGGGTCCACGCAGCGGTGGTATGTAGGCCTCCATGATATGCGGAATGTGAACGCTACTAAGTTACCCCCTTTTACCGTGAACGTTTCTAGAACATTGAATTAGAAGATAAGACTTATTTAATGTTATTTTTAATCACTTAATAATTAATAACTACAAGACACAATAATTAATCACGAGAGAATACATCGAGATGCAATCACGTTGTATTATATACAACTAAGCTAAGTTACATTTAGGTTCTTACACGAGAATAAGTTTCTAACCTTTACGTATCACTTTAGATACTGACTAACTAGTGAATCTAACAGGTAGAATTAGTTACGAGAACATTTGGATACCTCGCACGGGATGTACGTGATGCGTATGGTATGTTAGTAATGACAAAAGCACTAAGACTAAGGTCTTGAAGTATCACATAAAGATCGTGATCGTGGTTATGACTAATATTAGATTGTAATCGAAATAAAGGTAGGTAGGTCACGATATTGTGTGAAAAACAGCTACCGCGTACATCTGTGTCAAGAATGTGTGCTTTCTATAATGCCAAATAATCCGCTCAAAGATTAATTTACATTGAATTCAAATAATTATAATTTATGTACGTAAAAGCCTATGTGTTGGTTATATTTTATGTTACTGTTATTGAGTTACCTATAGAAAGTATGAGTTACGTCAAACAACAAAATTTTACACAAACGAAATATTTAACGACTTTATTGTTACAAGAAAAAACATATAATTTATACCCAAACAAAGTATGTTAACTATTGTTTCATACGTATACATACATAGTAACGACGATATAAAAAAATATTTGAATACCTTTTTTAACCAAAACTCTAAAGCAATGAAAATAAATTGAACAAAAGAACTCGCTCAAAACATAACCTTTACACTTTTTATTCTATCTCTGAATCTAAATGTGAGTATCCATGGCCAATCTTGTTGAACGAGGGTTTCATCAAACCTGTTGTCTATGGTATGTATTTAACTTAATGGTTGACGGAGGATATCTATTCAAAGGAGACATGAAATCAAACCCGTATTTCGAGTGCAGACACGAATATTATTAACCCTACCGCAAATGGAATTGGAACGAGATGTACATACTACTATATACATATATAGGATATAAGTAGATACTACTACTGCTGGATGCAAATTATAGATATCAATTCTTAAAAGCCTTTTGCCTCATTTTCACCAGTTTCCAGTTTTCGTTTATTCTTAAATAAAATATTACATAGACCTGATTCTTATAATATCTACTAGAATGTTTGTAATACGTATATGTTAATTAAATAAATACGAACTTTATCGTCACTAACAGAATTCTTGGTCGTTTACTTACGAAGAATCTTCACACTAATTTATTAGATTGATCTAGTGCATATAAATGATAATACTATTTATATCGAAAGTTGATTTCAATCCGTACTGTTCTAGTTTTTGTTAAATATATAATTTAAGTCTTATTATTAAAGAACAATTGATATACGTATAAACTATCGGTTTAATTGAGGAAGGTTGTTCTTTAGATGCTGCCTTAATCAATCATCTGTACTTATTTTCAAGTACTATTCTATAAACAATACACAAGGAAGACATTCGAACATTGCAATACAGTTCTATCCAATTAAGCAAGAGGATTAGTCTACTATAGAATTAATCTTCGTGCGCATTAGTTCCATGCGTTTTAATTCAATAAAGTACAGAATCGTATAAGTTATATGTGTATAGAATTAAGTCGCAATTGAGGTCTTTATGCATAGGTTTTGACATACATATTAATATTTACTCTGTACATTACATATCACGTCCCTTTCCCTGCAGAGAGGTAGGATGAAAATGAATCCATTTTTCTTGATCCTGTCAAACTACTCTCGCTTCATTGACATCCATACAGCTCCTCATACACTCTCTGTGGTCTATAATTACGTAAGATATGAACAGTCACTTCTTTGATGAGATTTAGATGATAATTATATCATTTTTAGAAGAGAAGGTAGCCGGCCCTTCACTCAAGTCCAATTAAATATTATACTAGATAGAAAGGCGATGTCGATTACTACTCCATCAAATCATTCATTTTATCATTATGTCTATAATTTTATGTGAAAATACATAAATGTTGACAGAAAGAATGAAATAATACAATCAAAATTCAAATGAAATTTGATGCCATCTCTGATATATTTTATGCAAGACTATTTCATGTCGGACATGTAGCAGGTTTTATTTCATCCAATTTACATCCCGGCTACGTGAGCTTCATGAAAGTTCACGCTGAAATGCACTACAGCTCTATTCGTGAATTTTCTCTAGCAAATGCTAAGTTATTCGGAAAAGGTTTTATATTAGAATTTATGATAAGAAACCGAATGTCTGTTACGTCAGTAATAATCAATCTCAAAAGATCAAACAAAAAAATTTACAAAATATAATAAATGGTTAACCATTTTTTTTGTTATCTTTAACGTTGGATTTGAGTTTCTAGTTTTATTCAATTAAAGTTAAGAAGACCATAGATTTATTTGGTTTTTACTACAAATCACTTGTAGACTATATTCAGTGACATTAATGTGTCACGTTTACAACTTGGCTATCAATCTTTATTTTTATTTCAGTCCAACGACATTTTCTTGCATAACCCGTTGGCGTTAAGTTTGTATATATTGCCTAGATAAGGACCCGGGGCGACGACCTTATCTCACTCAGAAGGGGTGTGATTAACAGACTGAAATTAGTTTACTTAGATCCTGTGTCAACAGGAAGCAGATAATTTCATAGAAACATGGCCGCTTGAGGAGTTTATGGTGTAAATGGGAAGACATTGATATGAACCCTACACTACCTGCCACAACAATCGGTTATTCACCGTGAAATCTGTATCGTCACAATATTTATCGAGAACAAAAAAAGTGGTCACCCAACACTGTTTTTGTAATACAGTAAAGACATTATTCTTTTTTTCTGACACGAAAGTTGGCAAAAACAAAACAAAAACTTGTTATATACTGGTTGAGACGTCCCGCTTGTTTGTATAAAAAATGAGCCACAGTTCTAAGGGAGTTCTGACACCTCATATTTGCAACCTTTTGTGTATATTTTAAGTTAATGCCGATACTTTATTTTATAGTTATTGGAATCCGAGCAGCGTAACTTATATTAAATAAACTACTGCAAAATAATAAGCTGATTACAGGTTTCTATCGAAGTAATGATAGTGTAGTTTATATCATTTATATTTATTTGCTTTTATGGCACAATTTTATGTTTTCATTCGGTTTCTATGACGACACACTCTCCCTTCATTTAAATTTTAGGAACTAGGGTGAAATATGCATACATCTGTTTGAAATATATCAAGTATAGATAGATATGAACATCAATTATGTATGTTAAAACTATTAATTACAAAGGATATTATAGAATAAGGCTGTTATTATTTTATGAGTATATTTAATGAATTGAAATCTTCGTCATTTTAATATTACAATTAAAATAGTATTATTAGCTAGAACTGACACGAGACAATAAAGAGCCAACTAAAATATACCTGTACCATAGCGCATAGCAGACTGAAATAAAACTGTATTAGAGCAACTTTATTCCAGTGAAGCGACCCAGATAACTTCAAATCCATCCGTCTATTGTGAACAAAGTTTGATTCGAAATAGGCCACGGCACTATTACCTCTGGAACCCTACAGGAAAGGCGAGGAAGTTATAAATATTGTTTCTAAACTGGATCCCTGACTGCAGCCACTATTTTCAAATGAACAGTAACCGGGTTGCAATTTGTGACACTTGAAAATAGACTTCACTAAAATAGCTAACGGAACGGTAATTAGTGGCTACAAATAAAATACGGTGAACGTATTGCAAAAACTAGTACCTATTGTATTATTGTTTATTTCTTTTATGTGATTCCAGTAGATTAAGATTATCAGCTTGCAATCTTGGTTTAGAAAATCGTTTAATAAATTCGCATTTGTATGAATAAGAAACCGGAGTGTACTTAGTTTAAACCAACAAAGCAAATGATTGTGGTCGCGAAAAGTCTTTTATTTTTAATATATTCAAATGTGGGAGACTTATCGAGATTAAAACCCAACCTTTTGTGATAAAAAAGGCATTTAAAGACCCTCTTTTATGCAATATTTCATCTAAAATGAGCCCTCAAGTCAGAACCGTTTTGAGAATAATATGAAAAAAGGAACTTAAGCCACTCAAGTGTAGAGCTGAATCACTCTTGATGTTGTAGCTATAGTCTCGTAAACTAAAGTCCAAGGACATTTTAAAGCCCAAATACATCATCATATCTTCATTCAAGTATCATTATTGTTTTAATTAATCTAAGATTCACATCCGGATGGCAAAAAATAGCACATTTGATCTTATCTATTTGAATTTAATGCAATTGGAACACAAGGACGTTTACTTTTTGTTATCAAGAGCAAGTGAAGACATACAACAGAATAATGCTTCTACTGTAGGCACATAGAATAATCTGACCACTTAGCTCTCAATAGAACAATGCTAATTGATCGTTATGATATCTATTTCACACAATGTGATTTCGTAATGCAGAATGTAAAGCAAGCATCGTTTTTATACCTACATTAAAAGTAGGTCTTTGAAATTGAGCTATACCTTCTTTTTAGACGTCAATTAAATGGAATCTTCAATATATGTGTGCTACATTTTTAAGCATCTTCATTTCCTATTTCTCAACATAGATTTGCATTATGTATAGACGTTATTAAGCCAGATGGTAATACTATTTAAAAGAGTTCTTTTTACGTAGGTAGGTACAAAAACATAATCCTCCACGTTCACACCTAGTGTTAACACAGCCTGAATCTGTATTCAAGGGCTGTCAATATGAAATGATAATCAAGTTGGCATTGCAAGTCCTCTGTCACGTATCAGTCGTCACAGGTGAGACTGGACGGCATTGGCATTCCCATAATGTGCCCGCATGACATTTACGAGACCGGAATACTGTCAGCGGTATTTATACTTTCGTTACTCACGCAACTATGTGGCGTCATTCATTAACCTAATGGAAAAGGAGATAACTATTTTGGCAACTTAATAATTTTTATGCCCATATTAGTATAATTCATTAGCATCAACCCATTACAAGGTTTTCGCAAGGTCGCGCGTTTTGACACAGTTATTATTTTAGATCTATGTTTTGCTTGGATTATTACGTATATGTGAGTTTTTTTCAATTTTATAATATAAGTTGGTTTTAATAATAGTGGTTCTAAAGGTGACTTAAGAGCTATTGTGTCTCTGATGACGTATGATTATTATGTTTTAATTCTTATGTTTGATTTTAATATACTTAAATAGATTGCGTCATTCAAATAATTTGGTTCTATGAATCAACACTCAAACGCCATTCAAACAAATATTTCGAAACTCTTTATCTAGATAACAAAAAGGGGCGAAACACTCACTACGGCTTAATCAAGTGACCCCATTATAACAACCAACTTTCATCTCTATCAACTAAACAATTTTCTGACAGAGAACCTTTGATGCCGCCGTAATTAAACGCTGTTATCTTTTTTGATCTCTCAAGGTGGTCCTTTCAAAGAGAGAGGTGAGGTAGCGCCTATTTCATGCGAGTGTGTGGTGGGAAGGCACCTCGTAAATAAACCGTACGTTTTTGGAAAGACAAGCGTCATAGTAATGAAATGACTCTATTAAAGGATCACTGAACTTAACATATGTAAATAGTTGTTTACTACTTTTATCGTTGTGAATCCATTTCTGCCTTCAAACTTTGTAGAGAAATCGTAAATGCTGCATGTCATTACGCAACGTGGAAGTGTCGTACGTATCACGTATTGTGCGGATATTTGTTTACTAAAGACTTATTTTTCATGTGAGATTCGATTGCGTTTCTACCGCAACGTAAACTTCCGTTTCGCATGTCATTATGATGTGAGAAAACGATTGCAGTTCATTGAAACGCGTGTGTTGACTCGAACCTTCTGTCAAATGATCAAGGATAAGAAAACATAACATAGAAAAAGGAATAGTATAAAATAATTTTATGTAATTAAATTTTTTATTAAAATATCAACATTAATAAATTGATTTCTTCTTTCAATAAGGTGTTAATAGTTTCTCCGCACAAATCTAGATTACATCAATATCTAGAACACTAATCAATCATTAATAAATTAATTGAACTAGTTTCCACATATCCTCCTTGACTTATAGGGACATTGAAAGCTGATTAGTCGATACAGGTTTCAATGCATTTCAATCTACTCACTTTGTGTATATGGCCCCATTTTTTGATGCTAAAAGATCGTGAAAGCTGGATAACATAGGCTGGAGCAGGAAATACTTTTATATAAACCCTTGCTAGTCTGAGAAAAAAATTACGGCTAATTAGCTGCGGTTCTTCTCGGCTTGTCGTAGGAGGCGACTAAGAGTCTAGAGTTAGATGGAATCTATAAGGCGATGGGTTACCCACCTGTTTACATTGTTGTATATTACAATATGTATGCTAAAAAGGAGATGTTTTCATGTCTCCGAGGTTCTGAACATCCCGTAAGTGATTAAGGGACGTGAATGTATATATACACTCGTCTTGTGGGTTCCCGTAATACTGGCCTGTCTAAGTACCATCAAAGCGAATAGCTGACGCCGCTAATGGGTCCGAAAAGGGTCGTTGACAACCGCACTCGACCCTCTGTCCTCCTGTTTCCTAATTGCACACCACTATACATATACACGTAATTTGGAGAGGTATATAATTGACCCAAATTATAGGCAAAAGCATAAAACAAAGCGTTGCATAGTTATATAAGCTTAAAAGAATTAAGTCCTTGAAATAGAAAGAAGTCTATTTCAGAACTCCAGCTTAATGTAGAGCTGCCCACTGCTTTATATATTTAAATCAATAACAACCTGATACAATAAAAAAACAATTGCACTAAACCTGTTAATGAGCCTTACAGTTCAACACTCGCAACCGTATTTGCATTTTAGCATTAAAGTCATAAAGTGCGTTTTTCATTGCATCAAGTTAAAAACGTGACCACATTCCAGCCAGACATATGGTTTGGAACCATATCTAAGCCTATCTGTGGTTTTCCAATGTCATCTAGTGATGGGACCGGTTTGCAAAGACTACTACATCTGTACTTTAATGTTGTGCGAAAAGGGTTTATTGTTCTTGTTCAGTAGAACAAAGTTAAACATTCATTTGCTTTATGGATAAAAGCTACCACAAACATACAATGAGAGGCTTTTCATTTAGAATCTATTTATATTACCATTTAATATTATCGATATTACTAAACACGGATACATATTTATGTCATGCTTATTTTCCTTCAAGAGCAAAAAGTAATAAACATTTTGTAGAATCTATAATATTTATTTGTTTAACTTTATTATTAAAACTGAGATTCGTCAAATCTTTCTTTCGTATCTATCTAACATACATTGTTAGACACTAGACAGTCAAGATGTTAAACACTTGTGAACTTTGTTCTAACTCACGAAATTTTCTGTTTCACACGTTACGTGGGTGATAAACTCATCAGACCGTGGAACAGGTGTGGGAACGAAACTTAAACATATGCACGTCCGTTTCAATTCATGCTCTTTGCGTGTAATCGTAACGACTTTAACCGTAGATTTGGTGAAACAGCTGGTCAAATAAGTTGTATTAGGATTCGCGAGTTCGTAAAATTCGTAATATTATTGGTCGAATTGGGAATGACGTCATTGTACTGCTAGAATGATTGAAATGTTGATACGTTTACAAAGAAGTCATTGTACTCGATAATATTATAAATAGTTAAAATAATAGCTTAATTCCAAGAGTTAAAATAAGTTTTTATACACTCACGTGCTTCAAAGCATAAATTTGTCTCTGATTTATTACTGAGTGTTTAAAATATAATAAAAACGTTGAGGAATATTTTGAGTAAATGTGTATTTTGAGAATTGAACAATACCGACATATAACGATGAAGTTAATGGTTCAATTGTCTTTATAATGGAAAACTGAATGGAAGAATAAACACCGACGACCTACAATGCAACGAACGTGACGGTCTACAAAGATTTACTCACACGTTAAATCATGACATTAAAGTTACATATTCACACTCGTTACTTACACTAATTAAATTCTTTTATATATTATCTTAATGTTGCCTGTATTAACGTTTAATTAGAAAGCCATATTGACTCTCATGTAATAGCTTATATATACATACATATATGACAGAAAGCGTTGGATCACCGTCTTTAGTAAATATACACAGAATGGAAATCTGTGTTCCTAATTTTTTCCAATGGAATAATATCGAATTGTATATCGAACTAAAAATATTTCGGCATGACACGTATGTTTCCATTATTTATTACTAATGAAAACATCGAATTTATTAATGTTTTGGTAATAGTCTATTGTTATCAGTGAACTAGAGTAGAGTAGTGTATTAATTTTATTATGAAATTCAACTTAAAATAATATAAACTTATGAATTCTAATACATAAAACATAGAGGTAATGTAGGTAGAGATGAGAACATTAATATGGAAAAGCAATCTTTTTGTGGAAATTGATTTCGCAACCTTCTCAGAGACTACACAAGAACAAAGGAGTAATACATAACACCATGGTTGGATAGGTTCGTTGAATAGTTTCTATTATTGAATATTCCTTCAGTTAAAAGGTTTTCAGTAAATGAAACTTTCTGGAAAAATTACAATGGACTTGTAGGTGCATATAGAGAATAATATTTACGTTCCGTTTTAGCTTATATGCAGTATCGAAAAATATGTTAACGTGTCAATAATTATGCAAAGGTGAGATACTTTATCAGCATTGTTTACGTATTGCGCAGTTTATTGAATTCGGAGTACTCAAAACAACATTTTATGCAAATCTAATAAAAAGGTTCTTGACACTGAAATTAAAGGCAATATGGGAATCAGATTCATGATAATAGACCTACGTAGTCATTCGCATAACGTGTTGAGTAAAAATGTTTACAAATTACATGTAAAGTTTAAGGGAACAATTTAATTATTTGCTGGTATTGAACTTCATTTAAACAAGGAGATGCAAGGCGAGAACTTGAGCGCTCAGACAAGCCATAACAGAGCTTTATGGCGCAAGTGTACGAGCACACCCGACCCCAGATAAACTGGGAAGAGGGTTGGACAAAGAAGAAGAAGATTGAACTTCATTCGTATTTAATGGAATCCACGGGAATTTTATTATTTGCTGGGGCCCAAGTTTTCTTTTAGGTTTTAGCACAAACACATTTCAATATCAGATCAGTAGTAGTGTGAAGTTGGCAGTGCAAGGCCTAAAGTGTCAAATTTCGCTTAAAAAATGGCGAAATTTGTCTTTTTTGCTACTCCGCTATCTACTTCACTTTTTTACTGATCTGATATTCAGCAAAAAGCATTAGTGGATTAAGGCCTGTTATATCATATCATATAGGTACTCAGGTTTGTATCAGTATCATAGTCTACTGCTACTTTCTCGAGCAAACTCTCGTTACACTGAAACATAATCTTGTCAACTACACTTTCTCTGTAGCCAATAAAACTGATCAATCACGGATTTCGCTATACGTTACGCCAATGGAACGATTTTCTAGCTCCGGATATACGTATATCTCTAGATTTTCCTCTAAATTATGGAATAACACAAAATCTATGGAAATTACAAGTTTGTTGGCGTTAAGCGAAAGATTTAAAATTAATTTTAGAATGTTTATTTGTACTTTGCACTCTTCTCTATTTTATGAATTACTACTAGGTAGTTTGCGCAACAAGAATTCATGACTACTACAATACTATTTTATATATGAACAAAATGAACTTTGCACCTTATAATCAGTCAAAAAATGTATTAATACAACTCACGATTTCGCGAAACCGTAAACTTTTAGACTGGTTTCATATAAACCCGTTATTCTGGAATATTAAAATTTACTCGAATCAATGTCGCCGTGAACTTTAGTAATCCTCGCTGTTTTGAATAACAATATTCTACTTATAAATTATATTTAACAAAATAAACAAAATAAATTCTTGATGTGTCAATCTCAGTGAATTAAGACTACAAATCTCTTAATAACTAGGTATAATAATAATATTTAAGGCACTATTTCACCAATTGAACTATCCCCTTGGTAATTTCATTTAAGATTTTTGTATTAAGGGTACTAGTCAACGTATATTTAAGATATATATTCTTATTCTATAAAAATAAATATATAAGTATATAGTTAAGGTGTCGTCAGGTATGTAGTTAAGGTTGGTGGCACATTACAAATTAACCAGCTATTAGCATATTTGACGAACAGTTGGTTATATCTATTTGCAGAAACTCCTATACCGTTCGTTTCCAGTAAGGAATTCGTTTTGCAAAGCACAAAGCTCTTTTGCTTAAGGACATACGTCGCAAACAATAAGCATAGCTTGCTGGGTTCATCGTTTGCTTGCAGAGGTAATGGAAGTCATTTCGCTTGTTGCTTCCAGATAGAGTATAATCAAAGAGATTTTCCATTTGATATAAAATATATTATATAAAGATGAATAATTAGTTTTTACGAGTATTAAACTTTTCAGTTATGGAAGAATTTGTTAAAAAATGGTGTTATACAAGTAACATAAACAAACAACTAAGTCTCGCTATCCAGCGAGGAAACGCGGCCAGTGTGCTTGGCACTATGTGTCCTGGGACAATGGAATTTTTTTTTGATTATTTAGGTTTATAAGTTTAGTTATAATTTTTTTTAGTTTTAATAATACTTTTAATTTTTAGGTTTAGTAATAGTTTTAATATTGTTGTTTGTTTAATTTCAATAAATATACAATCATATAAAACTTTCAATTCATAAGAAACATATATCTAAAAGACAACATTCAAATACAGAATTTCTATGTTGAAAGACATAATATCAAAAAGACTTGCGCATCAAAATCTTCCCGAGAAGCCTCAAGCAAGTTTTATATCCATATAGCCACTTAAGATGATAATCTCAGAACTCATTCTGACAAATCCTTTTATACAGCTGCTCCTTGAATAACATTACATTAACAGGGCGCCATAAACTTTTTATTATTCGGGAAAACAAATTTGTCAGAGAGGGATCTCTCAATATAAGAAGGACAATGATACTTATCCTTTTCGTATAAACAGAGATTAGATTCTAAAAATAAATATAAAAACTCTGCTGTTCTTGCTTATTCTATGACATTCCATTAATACTTAGTTGGATATTAGTTTGCAATGTACCGTCTACTTATTACTTAAATATGTATCTGCATTTTGTGTTGCATACGTAGACGCATAAACTTACCGTGAACTGACACTCTTTTGTCAGCATAACGTCTGTATAGATCACATTTCATGCTCTATGGGTACTCTGTGTATAGTGAGTTTTACTACTGCGGAAGTTTTGGAAACATTTTGAATACATCTTACTTGGAATTAGCAAATACATGTTATTCTTGTTATTTGTGGACTTTGTATTGTTTTTGAAATAGGCAATCTTTTCATTCGTTGTATTGTAAAGTATCATGGTCTGTCACTCAAATAGTATTTACTTCTTTTAAATAAATAACTACGTAACAATGCACGTGTCTAATTTGCATTTTGTTTATTATGGATTTTAAATTATTAATAACCATCGGAAAAACATTCATGATATTATCAAAATCATATTAACAGTCAATATCAAAGAAAAAGAAATCTCGCTTTGATATTTCCTTTTGATTGAAGCTGCGTGTATTTTGCTAGCATTTCAATTGACCAAGAAAGCTTTGAACGCAGTCTAAAGGAAGTCTGCAAAGCTGAGAGCCAAGTTCACTTCAAAGAAACGAGGGCCTATAGAAAAGTATCCTATAACAAGGATGTCTTTTAGTGGGCAGAATTGAGCTTGTAAAAGGGTAGACCGCTTTTATTACTCGACGATACGGTCTTACTGCGACATGCTGGGAAGTATTTAAATGTTTCAACGTAGGATTTTCCATTCATTTCTGTGGTAGGATGTCACTTTCAATGTATAGAACCTATGAAGTTCATATGGTTTTATTATTACCAACGATAATGCTAGCTTTCTTTTACAACAAAATTATCTCATTACTATAAAATTTCGATTGGATAAGAGTTGAATTAGCTTTATATGAACATGGCAGTGTGCAACCAAAATATTCATTTCACAAACGCAATTTGTAAACTGTTTAGCGTGAAACAGGAACATTAAATCCGGGCACAACATTGTATTAAACGGCGCCTTTTAAATTACATTACATTTTGTGTTATTTATGTTCGTGTCACAAACAAGGAGGATCCGCAAACTTTATGGTGCGTCAGAGTTAATCTTGGCATGGGTGTGATTCACGTGATCACAACAATGAAGTTTCGATCGCGCCCCTACCATTAACGATTTGTAAATATTTGCTTTATTCTCATAACAGTTTATTACTTCAAGTTTTAATTACTTTTAATAATTCTTTATTTTATTCATAGCAGATATAATACATGAAAATAAGCTTTGTATGTAATATAAAACACTTGCTAATTGATTCAAGGTATTTAAAAAAGTTACGAATTAGCTCCATAGAACTATTTATATTGTTTAACCACATCAAATGATGTATGCATTAGATTAGGGCTTAAATTTTTAGGAATGAATACCATCAAATTAAGATTAAAGAAACATAAATATAAATGATACATATATATTCCAATGTAAATATAAATAATTGTGTTAATGCTATATTATTTAAGCTAAGAGAATCGAGTGCTTCATTTATACTTAGATGCCATTGGAGGCCTTGACCCATGAGTCATCATATTTATGACATCTTTCTGGCATTTTATGTATACACATCAGAGATTAAAAATTAACGACGTGATTCGCAAATTTGTTTGAAGTTGCAAAAATATATTTGGAAATGAATTCTAAATACTTTACATATCCTCATATCCATATATATTACATATCCTTACTAAGTTAGTGAAAAATGCGAAATAGCATAATGTGTCCGTAAAAGTTATGAACAATATAAAACCAACATATGCTTATAGGTTTAAAAGGTACAGCTAATCAGATTTCTTTAACGAGTTAGATAGTAGCAGATAGTAGTCGTTTAGCTTAATACATTCAATTTCCTCATCGATAATGTTTAAAATTCCGAGGTTGTTTATTTATAAAATGCCATTAGACTTGCTGTTTGCGTTCACAATTTGCTTAGAAACGAAAAAAGGTTTTGCAACAAAATCTCATTTTGCGTGCAAATGGCATTGATTGGTCCATCAAAGAATGCTTACTCCACACGTATTTAGGTAGAAAGTTATCGCTCAGCGGCAAACAATGCTTAGTGTTGCTGTTAGTTTGCATAATCAAAAATAAAAAGAGCCGTTGGCACGAACCTATTATGTATTTAACGACCATTTCTACTAAATCGTGAATAACGTAGTATGGAAATATTTTAGATTATAACAGTTGAAAAAGAACGAAAACATTTCATTCAATTTTTCAGTAAGCACATTTACAAAAGTCGAAATTAAAAAATTGCCTCAATATACGATGTATTTGGCTGGATCACTAGTCCTCTGACAGCACCCATTTCGACTGTATATTTCACATACATAATGCACCCCCAAGAGAACACTTAATTCGAATTATGGATTCTCCGCTAAGAAGTCATTTGGGACTTAATACTGACGACCTTGTTGTTTAGTATAGTCAGCAAACCCTTAGGGAACCATACGATTACGGTATGCTAATACACAGTAATACTATTTTGCGTATTAGTTACGTCGTGTACTAATATTCTATAAATGATTTTAGTACTTAGGTTAGGTATTTGTATTTAAAATAAAAAGCTTGTCGATGAAGTACTATAATAATTAATTTTTCCCTATATAATACAAAATCGTCATTAACATAACTAATACATTATACACTCATTGCATTGAGACGAAAAACTCAAACAATATAAAATTCAAAACTATTTACTTGTTTCGTAATCACGGTTTGTTTCATGCCTTTTGTAGCTTCACTTTTCTATAAAAATATAGTTCGATCACGATTAATTCTTGTTTGAAGAAAGTTACTTCCTAAATTCCACAAGCGATAGTCATTCGGAGATATTTTTCTGATAGAGATTGTATTCGTGATAACGTATCTATCTAATCCTATTGTCAAGTGCATGACCTGCTCTAATTCCGCTACCCTAAATATAACATGCCTTATCTTTAGATACAACTATGTTCTACTATATTTGTACTCTTTGCAAAATAGTAGTCAATACTTGAATACACTAGTCTTGAATTATACATAGCTAATAATGTACACTCGTATATTAATGCTATTCTATTGCCGTAGGCAATAAGTTTAAGAGCCGTAAATGAGCCATGACTTTTTTACCTATGAACATAACAATAATATCTGTATTTAATTACAAATATTCATTAAGTGATTATGGACACCTATGATCTCTGAGAAACATCACAATATAAATTTACCAAGCATAGTAATTGTGCATGGTCACAAAAGTACAAAGGGACAATAATCAATCTAATAATTGTATGTACACCAATACCGTTTAGTTAGGTAGTAAATATTGTAAACCAAAATCCATTTGTATTTTGTGCGTACAAGTTGAAAGTCTGTTTGAGCACTTTAAAGTATTCCGTACGTTTCCCTCAATCCGACTTTTCGATCACGTTTGCATTGAAATGGCTTCTACGTCTTTCGACTGCTCAAATACACCTCGATCAAAGTGACCCCAATGTGACAAGCGTATTGAAGAAAAGGATGTTCACATGAAAATCCTCTTAGACACATCTCTAGATGTCTTCTAACAGAATACGTGGGATTAATAAGGAAATTGCGAACACATTTCTCGAACAAAGCTTATTTCCTGGATAATAGAGACAAACAGGAAAAAACAATCCAATAGTTTTTCTGCTTGTGTTAGCGTGAGACAGCAATAAGTTGAATGTCTCTTGGTACTAAAATAAACAGCTACTCTGAATTATTCACCATGTATACAAACAAAAGCTATACATTTCCCGACTTATATTTTATTAGGCGTCAATGTATACAAATACAAGTTCTTTAATGTCAATGTATCATAAATATTATTTCAAATAACACTATAGAGACTAACTATTTTCTCAAAGTACCTATAGGATACTACTTATTCTTGGAGACATCTTTGACATTCAAATTTAGTTTAGTGTTTTCTGACAAAAATGTTGTAAAATGCCCCTGAATTGCTTACCAACCACATACCTCCAGCTTTTATATAACTCTCAAGAGTTTATATTGTATTGATATATCAATAGGTCATTTGAAGGTTTCAATAACATAATAGTATATCAAAGCAAATTTCTCTTTTCTGTTTAGTCACAACATGTAAAATTTACATATTTTAAATTAACATACGCTTACTCTACACATAAAGACAACTTCTAAAATGGAGAAGCTCAACTTACTAAAATGAGCATGAAAGTCAAGGAGGTTACATAAAGTCGCAGACAGTAATCCAAGCCTTATTGCCTGATTTCACAGAATAGTTCGTTACAAGTACTTACAAGTACAAGTAAGAACATTAATGGTAATTAAGACCAAAGCAAGTTTGGAATCGCATTTCAACTAAGTATCGTTTAAGATATGCAGTCTAGAAAGTTTCTAGGTAAAGGAATTGATCCATTTTTGTTTGTAATTTAGAATAATATAAGTCTTTGGTATCACATTAGATAAATCACTATGAATAAGTACAGAAAAATTTAACTATGAATTTATTTTCATACATTATCATTTTTCCTTACAAAAAACACAAACGCTTTCACGACCTTTGGGGGTAGTCAGAGGTTCAGGTATCCATCTCCGCAATTGCGAAGGTAGTAATTCTATGGCCACCTCGAACCCACGTGTTGACCAGATAGTCAGTACTCAATGTAACAGGTGGTGAGCCACGTCGACATTTACAAGTACTAACTATTACCCGTTCGGGTAACAGATAGATTTCCTGAAGATGATTTCCCTCACCGTAGTATTCGACGCATTTCGTTAATGTATTGTTCCTTACATAAAGTATAAATATAGAATAGAATTTAACGTAAACAAAAATTGATTACTCTTTACACATTTACGCACGTATATATTAGTTATTACACAAAAAATACAGTCTCCGATAATAGTAAATAGTTTTATATACTTAAAATACTTAACTTTTTAAGTGCCTTACTTTCTTAGTCACGCAGTCCATTGAATTGGGCAATTAACGTGCTGACATTACTTATAAACCGCCTTGGTTAAGTTGACAGACTGCATTTTTTATCTAAGTGACAAAATGTTCGTGTATAACATTTTATTACCTGCAATCACTGAAAATATTTGAAATGAACTCATAAAACATAAAAACAGCTGTTTATAACTTATAATTGACATGCTTAATTTCAGTTTAATTATTCAATAAATTATATAGATTCTGCTTTTTATTGCAAATATCCAACTACATATGTTCACCCATGCTACTTTAAGACTTAAATATTACTTGACTAAACTTCGAGCTCCACTAATTTATTTAATCTTATATATTGATACAATTTAATCTCTTCATTGTACGTGAAGTGAATGTTTAAGAACGATGAGATAATTTTGAACCTTTGTGTCATTAGCTATTCTCGTTTCCGTGTAATTACTTTAAGAAACCCTGCTTTTTCCTAAATAGTTTAACTTTCATTTCTTTAAAACTACTCAAAGCGATTAAATGACGCCCACATATAAGAATATGCATGAGATTATAAGTTCCATCTATATTTTCAACGTAAAAATTTGTAAAGCTTTTACAACGAAAATTAAGTAACTGTTCTTTATCATGTCACACGTACAATAAATCGATTTTTCACTTGACTGAGTTATTTGTAAAGCTGTTTTATCTATTTATAATTCAAGAATGGTTATTATTGTATCAATGGAAAGTTTTGCGTTAGTTCAAGGTACTGTTGAAAATACCTTTTAAATGTCAGTACTTTTGTAAGCTACATGAAATATTTACCGTGGGTTCTCTGGATTTGATTGAGTTGGTGTAAGCAGGTAAGAGGGTTACTCTCATATCCAAGTCCAATCAAAATTCCCATTCAAATCTCAACGAGATCAATTTCCTAGAATTTTCCCGGCGGACATTTGCAAATTAAGATGGCCCCCGGTTCACTGCTGACATCTATATTTGGTTTTTGACAACTTTGATTTGTTTTATATGAAAAAGTTATTAAAACGTCAGTATTTGTTTCAAATTTAACATGTCGGAACAAACGCATTGTATAAAAAGAGTTTTATATAACTACCTACGTAATTAATTCCTATTATGTTGCGTGCATGGAATAACAAACCGTGTTCTGTTTTTGCACTTAAGCTTTGCTTTAGTAGGGTTCTTTGTCTTGAAATGTGATATAATAAACAATTAATACTATCCTTCCTTGGTTATTCAAGTTACTAACTCTGCATTGAATATTAATATTATAACAACTATTAAATTGATCTATATATTAAAAATGGCTTAAGAAGTTTATATGTAGTTAAATCTAACAATATCATACACAGTATTATACTTATAAAATACATGCGTTACTATTATTATATAAATTTTGAAATAAAACGTGTGCTGTAACTTAAATTGAAGTATTTGTTTTTCATATTTTTAGACACATATTTGCCGATTTGTTTTCAAACTCTAAAATCTCTGAGCTGTTATATTAAAATCAATGAAAAAACATATTCTTAAAACTTTTTGTAATTATACAGAACCTTAGCTAGTAACTACGATGCAAACGTTGATTTTTCTAAGTCACTCTCTACAGGAAGCGCTTCGCATTTTCCATTAATTAAAGAACAGCGTGGGACTAAACTGAGACGAGATCAATTTAAACTTCTTTGACATTATTCAATTAAATTTCCTGATACTCTGTGGAACTTTTTACCTTTAAACCTCTTTGATTGTCATTTAACATTCACTGTAGTTATAATCTGTGGCATGATTAATTTGTTAATTAACGTTTTCTTTCTAAATTAGTTTACCTCAACCCAATTTTAAAAGAATACTTCACGACTAGCAGCTACTATCCCTAGCAGGGTAGCCAGCTATTACATGGCCATCTCAAGTCAACGTGTTAACCAGATAGTGAGCATTTAATATAAAATATCAACAGATTAAATTAATCAATATATGTAGTTATAATGTACTTGTAATTAGTCTCAAATGTATTGTAATGTAGCAATTTTACTTAGTAACGACATCTTAAATACAGATTTATGTTTTTCAATGATCAAGACACAAATACCAAATGAAATAAGTATAACAGATTTGGAGGCCCAGTTTACTCAAAGAATAAATCAGATTCCTCGAACTTCTTCTAACTTTGTGATGTAATATTTGTTGTTCGGACTTGTGACAAAGTTTGCAATCAGCACACTTCATGCAAATTGAATTATTCTTGACATTTGTGACCATTGACATTTATTCTTTGAACTAACTATCAATTCAAGACTGATAAACTGCGCGTCGACCTCATTTGCAGTTAATTGTGATTTGCATGTAGGAATAACATTATTGACAATGTGCATTCCTTTATCGTGCCCAGATTGATATTTCCTGGCGCCTTTTGGGTAATTAGGTATTGTTTAGAATCTGTATTTAAGGAATGAATCTCTTGTAATGTTTTCGTATAAAATGTTTTACATGTTTTTATTATTTATTGTACACTATTTCAAATATTATTAATGCTCTATCGTATTGGTTTGATAGCCTGTAAAGGTAGGATAAGAATGTGATGTATATAAATTTGTTTGTGCCTTAATCACAGTTAGCATTAAAAAACAATTAAAATATTAGAGTGCGTGAGTTCTATTGACAGGCCACCGTCACGCCACCAATATTCCACAATTTATAACTTTTTCTCCCCAACGACAGACTTTTATAACTGTTATATTTTTATAAACTTCCAAGAATTTCTAAGGGAGGGCCTATAAAAAACTTATTTATGATTCTAAAATATCTTTCTTCGTATACTTCGATCTTACATTTTTATATCAACGATTTACTGCGTACCAATTGACTTAAAATCAATAAGTCACTTTTCTATCTAGGCCTAATATTTCGCAACGTGTCACAAACATCCACATTGACACTTCATCACTCGATTTCATAAAGAGATACTGTTGTCTATATGGTTATGCCATTTCGCATATCTTAGGAGCGAGACGATAATTCATTCCTTACCAACGTGACACGACATCGAAGGTGACAGTTCAGTGTAGCAAGCACTAAACCAGTTGCCAAAATGACAACATTGTGCTACCTTTACACATGATACCTTTTAAAATCACGTGTTTTTGATCTTTTTAGGTGCACGGGATTGTGAAGAATTATTTGATTCTGAGCTATTTTTAGGTTAACTAAAGGAGTTTGAATAGATTTATCTCATTGGCCGCCCAATAACAAGGAAAATTAACTGACTTCTTACAGCAATCGAAACTAACATTGACTATTTATTTATCCGCGGTGCTCTTAAACACATTCATTCCGTAATAGGCCGGACCTTTCGCAACTTTAAATCTCACACAATTAGGTAATGGAAGAGCTCCAAGCCGAAACAGCCCATCGTTGCATCATACCTGTTCACTGGGGCCGAACGACCCTTTTTTGGTATCCGTGAATCCTCTTTGAAAGGGCCCGACGGAGCGGTTGCGTGACCATTCAATTTTTTTGTGGCTTGCTACAATAAAGCACAAGGTAGTGACTATGTGACTCCAAACGAACACCAGTGGTTTATGTCACGTGACCTACAGATGATTCTTGAATGAAAGTGTTTTTGTCTAAATGGAGGTTGCGATAGTAAAAAGAAGAACACTTTCATGGTCATATCAGGTTCTTACAAAAGTAGATCACGTTTGGCGAAAACCACAAGCGTTAATAGATATTTAATGTTTGACGAGTTTAACGTTTTGCTATTTCATTCTACTTTATATGTAATTCTTAATGATATGGGGAATATTTGGCTTTTGATTTAAAATAAGGGAATGTCATTTTTTTCTTTCTTATCTTATTTTTTTTAATTATAGTCAGAATAAACGTAGTAATCGTAGGTATCATGTACAGCGTGTGATGTAGATATACACGTATCAAATATAAGCCTTATTACCTACTACACTCTGCCAATAAATCCTCTTTGTGAAATACGGTTAGTGCAACGTAATTCCAGTAATCCGATTTCGAGGGTAAAATACGAACATAATCCGTATTCAATAATATTAAAATAGGTCCAAATACTATCAAATTTTTTACATTCATATCGTACTTTCACTTCCATTAATCCATGGTGGACTGAGACGATATTACCATCAAGGTCACTCTTAGTATTAATATTAGGGTTGTAATGTTCTGTAGAACATTGACGACAGATTGCTGGTCCATCGCCCAATAGATTGACGTCTAGTTCCTTTGTCGCTTCCTAGAATTATGTCCTAGCTAGCATGGGACACATTGCTAAATAATATTTTAGACCAGTAATTGAAAAAAGTGATTTTTAAAGTTCAATGTAAAATCTAATTCATATTCTTATTGTTTCAGGAATTGAAGATGGTGTAACCCCTAGCCTTAAAACATGCGGTGGTTCAAGAAAGGCGAACCTCCAAGGCTCCTGGCTGTGACACCAGAGACTGAACAGCCTCCTAGGAGATCTAGAAATGGTTAGTATACATATATACATGCACAATCACGTCCTTTAATCCCTTTTTGGGGTGGGTAGAACCTTGGAAAGACCATACTATCGCCTAGTTACCTATTGGCATGAATATTGGGGTTGTGGTGCTGGAGCATAGGTGTCAGTTTGCTATTCCAATGCCCAATTGATAACATTGACCCTCAATCTCTTAGTCGTCTCCTATGACATGCTGGGAAGTATAGCTGCTATTTACGTAGCCGTTACTTAGTATAGTCTATTATGGGATGGTTAGTATTATCAAGTTAATAGGTAGATTTAATGTTAGAAATTGTAAGCTCGGAAACAGTTATTGCGAATGGCTTCTCTAAGAATAATTAATGCGAAAAGGACGTATACAAACAGTCATTATAATAAAACTAATTAGAAATTTCCTTTTGAGTTCGAAGCCTCGTTTATTGATAAATGCAGAGACCGTGGGAAGGCTATACATAATATGAATGAATTTTTGTTAGGAATTTTACAATAAACATATGGAATTTTGAACACATAAGGACCAGCCACCTAACGTTATGATACAATTATAATAAAATAGTTAAAAAGGTACAACTATATAAAACATACTACGTGGACAGAACCTTGGAGACATGAAAACATCTCCTGGGTCACTTTTTAGCATAAATTTTGGGATTGTGATGTCAAATGGAACATTGGTGACGGGTTTCTAAACTATCAGCCAATAATTACCTTTTACATCTTATCCCTTAGCTGCCTCTAACAGAATGCCAGGATCACTAATTAGCATCTTTTTACGTCCCAGCTAGCACGGGACTACATACATACTTAAATATGTTTCATAATACACACAAAATAACTAGTTGAACTTTCGTAAACTCAAATGTAGGGAGCAGTGACCTCAGACAATTACTAATAAATATTTGCATATGGTTATCTCTATTGTTATTGTATCTGTGCATAGGTAACTAATAGACTGTCAATTCAAAGTACTGATAACTAAGACCTAACGTCTATTAATTATAGATGCTAGTTCATTTATAAACAGTCAATGTAAGATTTATTTTCATAGTTTTGTTATTGTTATGTTTGTACAAGCAGCTACTCTAACTATAAGTAGAAGATTGAATTTAGTGTTAGTATTTGATCTGAAACATGTAACAATTTCAGTAATATTAGTGCCAATAATGTCTATTGTCTAAAATTACGTACGAGTATATCCTAAGATTCACACAACTAATACGATATGCCTGAAAAAGTTCGCTAGTTGCGATCTATTCAAATCCTAGATCAGCATGGCAATACATAATGTCACAATATGTGCCAACACGAAATACCAGTACATTTCATTATCAATAAAACCCAGCCCTAGATTGCGATGCAGCAATGAAACTGATCAACATTCAGGATCCATTGTCATGTCAAGTTGCCTCACTTGCTCACCTTAAAGAAGCTGTTGCATGTATTTACGAGTATTGAGTAACATGGTGGTCCTACGCATCTGTTATTTGTCGCTTACGTCATCATGGAAATTGTTTTTACAATAGATTTATTAAACAATAATGATAAATGTAATATGCGGACGTAAAGTGGTTGGTAAAAATCGTGTGAAAAGGCAATTAATTTACGTGTTTTATATATATTTACAAATACAGGGCCTAATAGAATTTTAGTTTTTTATGAAATCTGGTATTTGTCTTACCGAATATATTAAGAGAAATGGTAAAATCTCTACATATCAAAAGTAATAGGTTTCTGTGCAAAGGTGTACGGTTAAAATAATTAACGTGCGTTCACAAAAACATTCCACAAGAACATTAACTTTGAAATATTAAGATAAACGATATACGTATGGATGAATATGCGTGAAAAAAACAAATCATACTCACAAACAAACACTAACACGCCCGTTGTTTTATGTTACAGATGTTGCGCCAGATCATTACGCCAAACGAAAAAGCAGCAGCAGCTCAGTTGAGACTAATTTCTACAGTTTAAACGATCAGATAATTATCGTAGAGAAATCTCCGCACCGAAATCACCGCGCTGATAATTCTATTAACGGCCGCCGCATTTCTTTACAACATAACCTCACGCCATCGCCGCAAGCTAGTTACAATTCTAGCAAATTTTATGATAATGCAGCAGAAAAAGATAATGTGGTTTACCGAGAAAAGCGGAACCCATTGCTCGATAAAGTGAAAAATACGAAACTGTCGTGTTTTAAATCTAATGGGCCTCTGCGGTATGGAGACGATGGAGCTTCCACTTCAGGAAGCGATTGTAGTTTTGCTCATTTCGAAGACCATTTGCAGTACAAATACTCGGAAAATAGTCGATTAGAATTTGAAAACCATAATCCATGGGTAAGAATGACACAATACGAGGAGGAGGTATTTGAACCCAAAGATATCTCAAGTCCGAATGAAAATCGGTGGAACGAGAGTAAACTTTACGGGTCAAGAGGAACGAGATGCTATAGTTCAGGATCAGAATGCGATCGCTACTATTCCACACCAAAAACTGTATCAAAACTGTCTAAGTCGAGTGATCAAATATTCAATGATGACTATGAAACCTTCGATGAGACATTAGTACCAGACGTTTCGATCAAATCTAATAAAAAGACTGATAAATATAAGAAAATAGAAAATAAGGAAACAGTAGGACCTAGTTCTTGTTTATCAGCAAAGATAAGAGCAATGTCAGATCGATATTTGAAACCATCTAGTAGTAAATTCTTTACTAAACTGCATAGACCAAATTATGACTATGAATCTAGTCCTACATGGCAAAATGACAGCCAGTTTAAGCCTAACGATATTGTCAACAAAAGTCGGAAAAAGAAAAACGGTGTCAAAGCAAAATTCAGGAGCTTTTCCTACGGTGCCCTACCAGGCTTAGATGAGTTCCAAGCTGATAAATCAGTTGTCCATGATAATGTTTACAACGCCAATTACGACGAAGAACACGCTTTGATAAAAGACTGTGATGATACTGACTCTGGCATATTAGTTAATGAATCCGCTGCATCATCAATATTTGACAGTGATAGAGTTTCAACCAGATGTGGAAGTTCAGCTTCTCAAGCCACGATTTTAGGGACACATCATGGGAGAAGTGTGTCGAATGATCAAACTTTGCAGAGAGTGAAATCATCAAACAGGATAGGCAGGGATCGTATGAAGGGCAGTTGTAGATCTAAATGTGAGGCTGCCAGAGCTATATCTCTCGATCGGAAGGAACTATTAAGACAAATACCAAAGAATGATGATTCAGAACCACAATACTTGCAATTGACTGAGAAACAAAAGCAACGTCAGCGTGATGCAAATTTGGTTCCCGATTTTGGAATCCCGCCTATTCCACCAGCCAAAAAGATTAATAAAAGCAATAAAATAGATAAATCTATGTCTGAATTCAAAGTGGTCAGGATATTACGCAAAAATCCAACTGATGAACTCGGCATTTTTATAGCCAAAACAAAGTTATCCGACGAAGGCCACGTGGGTTACTTAGTTGCACATATCATCCCTAATGGATTGGCTGATAAGTAAGTTTAATATTCTATAATTTATTACTAAGATACTGTTTTATAGTTTTTATACATACTCATTACAGTGCAAAAAATACTTTATAACTAGATTTTATTTATACGTTAACTAAATGTTAGCAATCATTTTCTTATTATTATGATTGACTTATTTGTAACCTGTCGATCAGTTTCATATATACTTCTTGGGGGATTATGGATATGAGTGTGTATGTAAAAGTAAAAAATAAATAAAAAACGAACAGTAAAAGGTAGAGCCTATTGTGATAGATTAGTTTCGAAATACATATGTACAAAATTTAACAATTAATTTGTACAAAACAAATTAGGTCACTGATACTCATAAGGCGTAAATCCCTTTACTAATCCATTTTATAATTAAATTTTCAGAGAGGGAACGCTCAAGGTGGGAGACGAATTAATTAACGTCAATGGTAAACGCCTCCGCGACATAACAATGACCGAAGCCAAAGAAGCCTTGAAATCCGGCACCACAGAAATTGACATTGTCATAAGTAGATCGAGCGAGAAACAAATCTATGACTTCAAATTTGGGAAACTACCTCAAAAGGCTCCACATATAATGCGCGAAAGCTCTGTTGACTATGAAAACGCCATGATAATTGGTAAAGAGCGCCAACGCCGCTGTTCACAAGACGAGACCGCTCGCAATCGCGACTCGTTATCAGTGGCGGACGAACCAGGGGAATGCGGCGCGGTGGGTGCACAATCCCATTTCCATAAGGGACACAACACGAATTACAGCAGTATGAACAACAAACTGCTACGTCGACAAATCGTCAGTTACGGCGGAGCGAAAGACGCGCTTTCCTTAAGCTGTGCTCGTGAAGTAGTAGACGTAGATAGACCGGATAGTGCCCAAGTGAATAGTGAAACACAGAGTGAAACGCAAACTAGTGCTCCGAACTTTTGCACGCTTCCACGGAAACCGAAAGCGCCTACGCACACGTATCATACGATCACGTTTGAAAAGAAATCTGGGAAGAAACCGCTGGGCTTCACAATCGTGGGTGGTCGAGATTCTCCAAGGGGGCCGTTAGGTATCTTCATCAAGAGTATTCTGCCTCAAGGTCAAGCTGTGGAAGATGGGCGTCTACAAGCAGGTGGGTAACTTAGCGAGTATATGCAAACATTTATAATACTTTCGCAATCGCATTGCGTGTGCACTACGCCCACGGGCTGCGTGTGGCATTACTTTTGTTTACTAATGAATAAAAACCCACACAACACTGTTGGTTATTGAGGTTGAAGTGTGGACTTAAATCATCGTATTGGATAACTTTATTGAGTGCCATAAAGTGATGATCTTCAACTATTTAGGTTACAATATCCATCAAGTGTCTTTAAATTTCAATGATTGGCTCATAACGTTATATTGAAGATGTTTATTTTAAATCTTATTTGTTATGTAGATTACAAAATTTACAAATTCAAAGATTACTATTATACAAAGTCGCGATTAATTTCATGCAAAGTCTATTTGCTAGTATTAAAAATCAATCTCATTATTTACGATAAAACCTAAATCCTTTAATCATAAATCGCGGATTATACAGTAATTCCTACGTCTTTAATCCTATTCTATTTGGTATTTCATTGCAACGGTCAGAATTCTAGCACACTTATCAATTTAGGAATGTTATCATCAACATTTCCGTTGAACTTTAATCACACCTGCTTACGATAGCTAACTTGATGTGTTGTATCGTTAAATGGTCATTAGAAACACTAGTTAGAGGAGTTAGGTCGGTACCAGTACCTAAATGGTACGAGTTTTAGGCTATCAGTAAACACATTTGTGAAAACTGTCATGCTTATTTTGTTTCATGCCATTATTAACTTTTTACGTACCTATTAAACATGTACAATTCATTCATTTAACTTTTTACGTACCTTTAAAACTTGTACACTTCATTCATTTACGAGTATTTCATTCATTACAAATTGAAGTTATATTTACAGTAACACATTTGACATAGTTATCTTGTCACTATCAGATAATGTTTGTATGAATGAAGAACGGTTTGGTAACATTTTATTTACATTGATAAATACAGGAAGGTAAAATTTGTATCCTAACAATTACTCGTATTTTCAAAACTGGTTAGACAAATTCCTTATTAAAACTTTTTAGTCACATATATTATTTGTAAGCTTCATTTGAATCACAGTTAATATAGAAGACATCTGTAATCTCATTTCAATTATGCACACTCAATCAGGTCCTATACATGCTGGACAGATCTAAAAGACATACTTGTCCCTGATCATCTAGCTACCACCTATAACATATACATTGATAAATTATCAACCTTTACTTTTTTTCTCTCCTGTTTAAGACAGACTAACCTGGGAATGTAGGAAAAGGCGTGTGACATTAATATGAAATTAGTTCCGGATTTCAACTAACAGATGTCACTTACATAATTCCAGGAGACGAAGTGCTAGCAGTGAACGGACATGCCTGCCATGAGCTGGCGCACGTGGAGGCACTGGCTCTCTTCAAATCAGTCAGGAACGGTCCCATCGAGCTGCGGATATGTCGACGGATGAAAAACTCACAGTTAGTATTCATTTAGTATCCAATCTATTGCAGTTAGTTAGAACAGTAATCAAAGTTTACTTACATACATACCCATCACTACTACTACTATTTGCGGGACTGAGTAAGGTTTTTGAGGCCTAGGTATAAATCTTTACGGGGTGATGAACTAGCTTCGATTCGCTAATATGCTGTAATGTAATGACAAAGCCGATGGTGGCGCTAAAGTTGACCCCAGAAAAGGTAGCGGGAAAATGGAAAGGACATTGTATGTCCGAATATCTCCGAAGGTTTTCTATTCTCACTATCGTAAAACCTTGCTTAGAATTCGTGTCTCCTAAATTAAGTAACACTAGTAGAGCCTGACTTGTGTCAATTATCCTAATACCTATTTAATAAATCGTATCATGAATGCTAGAATTTAACAGGAATTCGTCATTGTGCGTTTATACACACTCCTTTTTTATTGCGGCAGCGTAGTCATAGGCTTAAGTGCTATAATAATAGTAGTTATCTTGAACCTAAGCTAATATATATAACATACACGGCTAAACTGCTTGCTGCCGTATATTTATTTCGTTTTTTTTCTATATTTTCAGAGCAACCAAAGCAAAATCCTGCACAGACCTCCTGAATGACGACGAATAAACACCTTCAAAGTGTATATAATAGACATAGTGAAAGCACATACATTTGTATATTATGATAGTTTTAAGTATTGTGGACAAAAATCCAAGTTCTGTATTCTCACTGTTTGATTAGTATGTGTAGGCCTTATGTAAGGCGTTTTGTCCTTGTGTTTAGAGTGCTCAAAATACGGTAGTCTTGAGGTAATCAAATAATAAATGTATTTACATACCATATAAGTTTTCTGAGCTCTCAAAACCAAAGAACAACGTATATCACTCTAAAATAATAATACCAGCTCTACTGCACAGTAGTACTAATTAAAAACATTTAATAATTTTCGGGACAAATATTCAGAATGTATATTTCTTGTAAATTTTCTAGGAAAAATATATATTAAGTTTAGATTTTAGCTTACGATGTATATAAATGGTGCCATTTAGTTCAAATTCGCACTAATATTGTCCAGCAAATATAAGCTATAAATTTCTAGTTATTTAGTCAATGTAGAAACGATAGTTTGTACCTGAATATATTTTTGACCTTCGGCATTGATATTGATTACTTAACCCAAAGACTTTAAAGTATTTTGGACAAAACACCTTTCTTATATGTAACTTTTTCCATAATAATCTTCGCCATATCCGCATGTTTTATTGTTTTTGATTAAAACTTATGTAATGTAATGCATGTATATTCGCAATGAACTCAGTTTTTTCATATAATTGAATTCTATAGCAGTTGTTTATAATTAAACATAAATATGTAGTTATTATACTCAGTAAGTACGAGAGTGTTTACATTACATATTTATATTAGTATCTGATTTCCCATCTTAACCATTTCCGCGATTTTAAATTGTACTCGAAATCTTACAATCCACAACACAACGTGTCAATAATTTTACCTGTTCTAAAATGCGTCTTATTGTGTATTGCAAAACTTTTTTTTTCTCCTTTTTTAAAGCAATGAATAGACTAACACCCAATGTTTGTGGCTATCAAACTGACAACTTCGGTCTAGGGAGAAACCTTATTGGTTTGATAGCCGAACAATCTTGTGTGTAAAGACACTAAAACTGTAAATATATACCTATTTGAACCCGTTTAAAGTATACGTCATGCTCATAAAATATGATTTAGTAAAATGTCAAATTACAATTTAATTCCAAGAGTTCTGATCGTATTTATTCAAACCATATGCATGTTTAAATATACATAATTATAAACTATAAATAATAGTGATCCTGTAATTTGATTCTATTTAAAATTTATTTGCATTTATTGTTATTTCGAATTAAATTATTTAACTTTTAAGTATGTTTAGTGTATGAATTTCAAACCTAGATGCATGTACCATATCTATGAATTGTTTTCTTCATAAATTTTACATTAAGTAGTGGTCACAGTAGATCAGTAGTAACTGTTTAAAATGTCGTGAGTGATCTTGTGATTGCAATGAAATTAAATGTTAGAAATAAATCAATTAACTCTTGTTTTTATTTAACCGTCGCTAAAGTGTAGTAAGGGTTAATATAAAGTAAAGAAAATTACACTGACTGTTACAGTATAAGTAGAAACGATAATGTTATATCATTTATATATTATGGTTTGGACATGTTGATGAATGATAGCAGATTGACAAAAGGAATATGTATGAGTGAAGTGGAAGGGCGGTTACGTAAGGGCCGGCCCAATAAGACATTTGTCGCTATATTGAAAAAGGGTGACGTTAAGAGTACCTATAATCGCCGAGTGTGTATGAGTGTCAATGATGCGATATTGATCTGTCAGGATCGGGACAAATGGGGATCCGTGATCTCTGCATACCCCTTTACAGGCGTGACGTGGATGTATGTAATGTTATATCGAGCTTAAATTCACTAGCAGCTGTAGCCAAGTGGGTAAGACCTCTGGCTTCTTATTAGAGGGTCTTGGTTCGAATCCCGGCTCTGGCATGTACCAATGAATAATATTTAAATATATGTGTTTTTCATTTACGTACATAATTTGCAGTTGCTAACGGTGAGGGAAAACATCGTAAGGAAACCTGCCTATCCCTCCCCGAGGGGGTTAGGTAAAAGTCAGTGCCTGTATACGACAAAACGGTTCACTGCCAATTTATTAGGTTGGGTGCCGTCAATATAGTTAAACTTGGGCTTTGAGTGGCTCATTATTTCGTAGATGGGCACTCATTCTCTGACTACCCCGCTACAATAAAAAAGAGATTGGATACCACAAGTCGTGAAGCGAATGTATGTTAAATATACCTCTAATTGAAAAGTAATACAATATATACATAATTATTTATACTAATTAGGTGTCTACTGAACGATGAACTAACAACTTGTCAACAATATGCCACATTAATTATATTATAACCTTGATGCTGTTAATGGTTACGTAGGATGAGAATGTTATCTCAGGGGTACAGTCCACCCTCAAAAGCATAAGAGGACGTAAAGATGTTAGTTTGCTTTGTAACAATGCTGCCTGGGTGGTCTTATAATATCGGATTTAGAAACTCACTTGACAATGGCAACTGATAAGAAAATTACAAAGGGTGCCATAAACAGTCGTAAATACTTTTTGTACAAAAAATATTTAAGGCCGAAATGGAACATTTTTTGTAGCTGATTAACTATCTAACTGTCATATTGGCTACATATTATCTAGTCAACACGAAGGTCTTAGGTGTAGATAATTAATTAATTCCCAATTATGGAGATGTACACGCGATCCTCTGACTATCCCGCAAGGGTTGGTAGTCGTAAAAATGTATGTATATTCTTAACAAACAAGTTCATAGATATTTTCTTCTGCTACCATCTAACTTTAAATAATGCAAACAACCTCCAGTCCTCCGAGCGCACTTTGTGGGCTACAGCAATATTAGCCTGAGAACGTAGTTCCGCACGTAATAAAAGGTGGCGCTAGGAGTACTTTATTGCAACCTCAAGAATAAAAAGTATTAATTAACGTACATGTACGATTTTTAGCGCCTTTCGGGGTAAAGAGATCCTTGAAGACATTTATTACTCGTTAATCAATTTAAGCATTAATTTTACGATTCTAATGGCATTTATACATGTACAGGACTTTGGTTACAGATTGCAGACCCAGTACATATCAGATTATATTGACCCCTAGTCTTTAAATCGCTTTCTTTGACTGCAGCTAATTAGCATTCTATTTACGTTACTGATTAGTACTAAACATATCCCAGAAATGAACAAAAATATTAAATATGTAAATGTAAAGAAACTAAATTCTACATACACACACATACATACAATGTGTTTTGTGTGAAAGTTCATTTCGTAAATACTCGTATATTTTCGGTGAAATTTAGCTTCACAATTCAAATTAGTTGTATAACTATGCAATAAATAAAAAAATGTAGAATCTTGAATTTGCCCTTATTAAAAAATCTCATATTCTGTTTTATTGCAAAATCAGCTTTATTTAGATGACACTTTAATATTGAATTAAAACACCTGCAATTTTAGCATTCTTTCTTTATGAAAAACTATATACGATTATAGCTATTCTATCAGTCTATCAGAATCAACATTCATCAGAGTCTCTTATAAAATGTTTCCTTCGCATCTTACATATTTGAACACGAAAATGCTTTTACTCTCACCCTTTATAATAACGTGCATACATATGAGAAAAGTCTGGAATAAGGCTTATTAACTTCCTCGCCATTTTTCGTCCTTACGTATCACAGCCCCTCCATTTCTTTCCATTAAATCGCTGTAATATATGCTAAGAAGACGTGCTGTAATAATTTACGTGGATAGGATTTTTGCTAGGTTTGTTTTAATATATATTATTATGAAAAAGTACATGAATTAACAAAAATGTAGAACATATTATTATCAAAATATTACCGCTTAATTTTAACGAATTTTTAATTAATGGTTTTTTAGTAATATGGTAAAGGAAAACATCGTGAGGAAACCTACCTGCTCCACGAACAGGTAATAGATAGTGCTTGTAAATGGCGACATGGCTTAACACCTGTCACATTGAGTACTGACTATCTGGTCAGCATGTAGGTTCGAGGTGGCCATAGAATTACTACCTTCGCAATTGTGGACACCTTAACCTCTACCCCGCAAGGGTTAATGGTCGTGAACGCGTTTGTCTTTAATTTTAACGAAATTTATCTTTTGATTTTTTTTTATATATTTTATTAATTCAGTACCTACAACTGAGATTGTTAAAAAATAATGTATATAATAATTTAATTTTGTCATAGCTTTATTAAGAACATATATATGATAATCTTAATAATTTCTCTAAATCACATTATTCAAGCATCAATATAACATTACATTACGTATTTCTAACAATTCATACCATACTCCATTCCCTAACAATTACGCCGCATCAATTACACTAAGACATCGCATCACGTCCCACAAATGGCTATTGCAAGTTCAATCATCGCCTTACTACCAGGCTCTGTAATGGGCTTATATGCACACCATTTACAGTAACCTAATAATGGAGTTAATTGGAAACGACTACTGTAGAAGGCCTAGGAAAATTGCTTTCTTGCCGTCATTACTGAGTTTCCTTACGCTCTTGTCGTAGAAACCTCTCATCTATGTAAAAGTTTCTGCTATTCAATGTATAGTCTAATCGATATGTTGCTAGCATATAACGAAAATTGTCATTTTTAAGATCATTGTGTTATACTATATCTAGTTACCTAATTGTATATCTTACCATCTTGCAAATCAATACAAATATTTAAAATCCATAGAAATCAAAGTAATGATAAATTTTTGGCTTCATTATTGCCTTTAATTATACCTAGGAAACCTAATTATTGTATATCTTACCAAATAAACCTTTAAGATCCGTAGAAATCCTTGTTTTTTATAATTTCTCTAGATCAATTTATGTATTTCTTCAAATCACTATATTGTTTCGAGTACTAATAAAATGTGAATTATATAAATCCTTTAGGAAATTTACCGAATCTCTGCTTTCACAATACCTCCGCGACGCTAGAGATTCATTCCCCATCGCAAAAGGCTATCTAGTTAAAAAGTTATGAACTGAAGTCATCTAACAAATGCGTGAAGTAATGACGCGTATCTAACCTTTGATTAGAGCCTCCTGTGTCCAGAAATGACTTCCCGCTGATAACTATCTGGGATACAGATTGAAGGGCCACGGGTAATGATGGTTCTTATCGAGGTAATCTTGTATGTAAATGACACTGCGTAATGAAGTTGTGTTTAATATTGTTTGTTTGTGTTTGTTGATGAGAAATTTGGTCAAATCTTTTTAATAATATTCTAATAAAACATGGTTGATTTATATGGCATTCTGTATTGAAACTGTTTCAGCACGATACGTATTTATATTAATGTTGCATTATGCAAATCATTTGCTACAACCCTGATATATTTATTGATTTAAATAATGCACGAGTCCAGATTTGGAAAAACTATCGAATATACGTTATTACATTTCACTTTATCAGACTCTATACAGCCTAAAGACTTCAGATTTTGAGAAAATACGTTTTTACATGTCACCCTATCAGATATAACACACTAAAAACAATTTACGTATTTAACCAATCTGTCTATACAAAAAAAAAACAATCCGTGTCTAGTCTGAGAATCCTAAGACGAAGCCTTAAAAAAAGTACAAAAGCAACTACCATACCTTGGGCTAGGTAATGATGGTTTTTAGCTCCGATAGTTTGTGGTTCTCGGGACCTTAGGACATTAATCACGGCGACGCTTATGTCGTTTCGCTGCAAGCAAAAAGTCTAATACCCCAGGTCATTAGAAACAGCTCAGCCAATTTTCTCCAACTGCTGATATTTTATACCAAACTCTATGCGTGAATAGTTCAACAACTTCTTATTTGAATAATTATCTTAAATGCGGTGATAGTGACACATGGCACTGAACACCTCGAAAAGCTTAAGAATACATGAGTTTTATAAATAGTTATACCTAATCATTATTAACGAATTTCGTTATACAATTTTAATAATATCATTATTGAATTTGCATTATATTCCTGCGATATATACAAGCTTATATACAAGGTACAAATATTTCAAGATCAAATAATTCACATTGACATAATCATATCACTGTTAAGAGTTTTCATTTGTCTTGTTCTTTAGTTATCTTCCAATATTTTCAACTACAAAAATGTGACATCTGTAGGGTTGTAGTGGAAACTAAATAAACACAAAGCTTGATTGCAATATTTTCTTTAAAAGATTTCGATACATTGAATAATATCTCTCCAAAACAACTTAAAACTGACGATATAAAACGTGAAACCATTTACTTAATAGTCTACAAGTAAGTGATCCGTAAGTGGTAAGGTGATTTTCAACACATTTCATATTTATTGTTCCGTTTTTAGGTAATACATGTGAAATCGCCCACATGTTTAACGTTGCTACATTGTATCGAGGATTAATATTTGTACTTTCATTTGAATTCCATGTTTGAAACCAGCAAACATGCACTACAGGATATCATAAATTCTTTTACATATTATTATCATGCATCGTAATATGAATGGAATTTGTAGGTACCTGTATTTTGTTTTATTCTGTAATTATACAGACTGTATAACTTTGTGCACGTTTGAAAAACAGCTGTGGGGTTTAGATTATTAATTATGATATTGTATGACATTATTACACAATCGAACTAGCCCCTTTCTTAGTACATTTAAGACTTGTGTTAAGGGTATTAACCAACGGATATCCTTGAAATGTATTCTTATTTTTGATAGTTAGATACTTACTATACGTATTTATATATTCATGGAAAAGTCAAGAAAGAAATTAGTTAGAGTATAATTAGTTTAGTTAAGTAGTAGTAACTTAATGAGGATCTCTTTTATCTAAATATATGAAATAGCCAACAAAAAGAAGCCATAGCAGAGCTCAAAGCAATGGCGTAACGAGAACACTACAAATAGTTCTATTTGTCGCTTATAGTGTGACAACACAATGGCTGGCCAAACCGCAGCGCAGGCAGAACGTTAATAGAGCCACTTTCGAATGAGGTCAACCTGAAGATTTCGTGATTCCGAATCCATGTTGCAATATTATTGAAGAGCAGTCGTCCCACTAGACGTGTGATACTTAAATAGGTTATATACTGAAAAAGGGTAACTTTAGGAGATATGTATGAGAAGGTCTCGAGCTAGCTGGGACGTAAAAAGAACGCTTATTAGCTGCCGTTCTTCCTTGTGTGTCGTAAGTGTAGTTGCCTAGTTGCAAGGGAGTAGGGGTAAATGGAATTAATTGGGCGATTATCAAACTGTCACTATTGTTCCATTATGAAGATATTATCGTGTCTCCGAAGGATAAAAGGATGTTAATGTATAGTATTTAGAGCGAAATTGCTTTACCAAGATCGGTAAAAATGTGGATCTGTGATCTTACCTCGCTGTTAGGAAACGCGCGTGACGTGTGCGTATGCATGTATACGCTAGCCAGCTGCACCATAAATCTGAAATGAAACTACTGCAGTGCGACTTTCAGTCGTAATATAAATCGAGAGACTTTTACACTCTCACAACTACACTGGAAGTTCATTAAAGAATTGAATGTGAAAGCTAGCCAACATAATATAAAATGAACATAATCTGTTAATTATATTTAACATAATTATCTAAAGAAACCCAAGGCATTAAGAGTTACGTACAGCGCGCCAAGGGAATTAATGTTGTGTTTCATTATAGTTATGACCAAAAAACACATATAACGAGTTTTATTCAAATAAACTTACGTCTCAGACTCTGTATCGTTGTCATTAATTAAAGGAATAGAGATGCCCCGCCGCGACAACTCGTCGTCTTTGTATAATTATCTCACGTGGATTATCGGGTCTCTAATTAAAAAATATTTCCCTTCTATATCCCACCTTATCTTAAAGGAAGTTACGGCTGACAGGACGGAAATTAATATCTATCCTTTGATGTTGATGGATAGATAAGGCAAGGTTCCAAAACATTTCACTCGACACTTTTAATTATCAATCAAAGTTTCTAGCTAATTAAAATGTTTACTCTTAGACACTTTAATCAAAATCCAGAGCTTATCAATGTTGTACAAAATCTGTGCCTAGTAAGATCATTGTTTCAAAATATCAATGTATCATAATATGTCGTACAGCTTGCGAGCAACACACATCTAACATTAATGCTACACATACATAATAGAAATTGCGTGTTCAATTTATGTCCATTTTCAGTTATAATAACGAAACATACAATACCTACACCTAAACCACTGATTACTTTATTTGTCTTTTGTTGTAAAAATACTACAACAGCTCCTAAGTATCGAAAGATGATTGACTCTGTTATGTCAATTATATTTCAGTTTAAGCACGAGAATCGCCGTATTAATGCTTCTACAACTTGGAATAGTCACGCAATGATGTCGAAAAATAAATAAAAGCTTTCTGCTTTCGCAAACTAGACGTGACTTCTTAAATGAAACGGTGACTTGTGTAAATATTTCCCCATAGATCCATTTTCATTACATAAAGACGTAACTTTCGACTTTCTTCTATTTTTTCAATGGTGATTATTACGAGTATTTTCTTTAATTTAGTTCACTTAACAATAACAACATATCAAATGTATTGAAGACCATCGCCAGTTAATGTGTCTAATTATCGAAATTGACAAGAGTTAATGCTTTTACCACGTTGTTGCAGAATATCTACTTAAAATTGTCATCGAATGCTGACTATCTGGAGAAAACTGGGTTAGACGTGATAAGAAATTCCAGATTTGCCAAAAAGTTTCCTTCCCAAATAGGTCCGTAGGTATTTTCGTCGTAACAATATGGTTCGATGTTATCGCGAGGCGTAATTTACTTATCAGCCCCTCTAAGTGGATTGGATGGAAGGCCCATTTCCATATCACGTTCGCAATCTTTGGAACAGAGTCACCTTTGTACCAATTTCGTGAAAGTTAACTACGTAAAAGAGATTGAATGGGAGCGCTATTTGGGAAAAATATAGAATAAGAAGGAATTCTTACGTAAGATATAAAATATATTTGTACATAAGATGAGTAATCCACTTTGTGAGTAGTACAGGATATGGATACTCAATTACAGCCAGTAGTTGAGTATCGATCATTAATTTTTCAATATTATTTCAAATCAATACAACACAGGTGGTTAACCATGTCACGTTTTCACGATATTTTCCCTCAGCGTATGAAAATACTTAAGCTTGATATATTTCGCGGCACAATACCCTCTATAGCAGAAACTTTTGTTTTTCCGTTTCTATCGGTACTTACAGTTTGTCCAAACATATTTTGGATGTTTATCTCATCAATGCATTACATAAAACATTTAAATCATTAGTCTCGTGCAATCGCAAAAACACAATTCAATTACTTTTTTCACATCACTCTCAGCTCACATAATAAATAATTCACACCTCATTAATGTTTTATGTAATCGATGTGCATAGAATCGATCAATCAATGAATCGAATAATGTGATTATTATGCAAATCAAGCGGCGGAATAGGCGATACGGATTGAATAATTAACACTCACGTTTAGTATGAAAAACTTAGATTGTTGGTGCGGCTTACATAATTATTATTTAAGAGTTATTACATATTGAAAAGCGTAAGCTATAAATCGAGTGAAAGTTTTCTTTTCAGTTTGTTAGGAAAAATGTAAGAAACAAATAAGAATGCCTACAGGAATAAGTAAAAGGCAATTTATTTCTGAATACTTTCTTAATAATGAATACATGTTGCTATGATTGGTGCAATCAAAAGTATTTTGAAAATAGTTCTCACAATATTGAAATTAAAATATGGCAGGTAAAATTTTTATAAAATACATTTTATTTTGAGTTGTATTTACACGTTGATAAATAATAATTGTTTCACATAATCAAAATTATATAATTTGCGCCTCTACATTGACCCTATTGTCAGCACAGACATAAACTAAATCATGATGTAACGTCTTCCTGGTAACCCTTCCTCGTCTACCGTGATGGCTAAAGAGCAATAGTACTCGTCTCACGAAGCTGTCAATTGGCTACGTGGTCACGAAAAAGACCTTTGCAAATATCACAAAATGGCGACTACTAGCCGAGAGCCATTAAATTAGAATTCCATAGTTATGATCCTATAAATAATTTCTAAATTAACAAACCTGTAATTATTGTTTCAATGGATAATTATTTCTATTGATAAGAATGCATTAGTTGAAGAATGTTTATTATTTATACAATGCAATACAAATCCAAACAATGCAATCAACACAAAAATCATACTTAAGTACAGATAGTTCAACTCAGTTGTGCGCGCGGCCTTATGTGTGGGTAAACCTTGTACATATACAGTGACTTTGTGTGCGTGACAAGAGGTACAGTCGGGTACAAATACAAATACTGTTATTTACGGGTTATAATATACGGGTTTAAAAAAAACAGTTATTTCGTAATTTAATGTTTATTTATTGAACATTATTCTGCATCGCTACTTGAAAAATCTAATGATGATTTTTCGGATTCGCTGCTCTCACCAAGGTTAATTATGATTTCTGACTCCATGTCAAAATGTCTATAGTATTCTTCTTCTTTCATTTCTCTCTGATACCCCCACTGCCATTGCTGTTCTTTTCCGTACGCTATTTAAATGTTCACTTCATTTCGATATTAAAATTGGACTTGCGCTGCAAACTGGATCACTTACTAGTTCCAATATATCTCTCGCATCTATTTTCAGAAATTCGTATACCTTAGCAATGGTTTCTCGAGTCTAAAACAATAATACGTAAACGTTAACAAGGAAAATTTTTTTCTTATATAGAATCATAATCAGAGATCGGAATTAGGTGTGTGAAAATACAAAATATCGAGAATATAACACGTGCTCCATATTATGTCCCGCTGCAAACTTTAGGTATTTTCACACACCCAATTCCGATCTCTGAATAATAAATATTAATTACATCTAAATTAAAAAAATAAATAAATAAAATAAAAATCTTTTAATATTTACCTGACTCCTTAAACATTTTCTCCGTGAAGAACTAGACATTTTCGTAAACGACTGTACCCGTAAGAAAAAGCGATGGACACGTCTTGCTCGGACGACGACTGCCACACGAATGAAAGTTGTATATTTACAAGCCCACGCACACATAGGGCCGCGCGCACAACTGAGTTAAACTATCTGTACTACTAATTAATTTCTAAGTTTTTAATGTCTGAAAAACAATCAATTTCTAATGAGAGTGAATGGAAAAACCCGTATGCAAAGTATATTACGCCATCGTAAGAAAAATAGGTTTTCTTTCTTCCATTTCGCTAATTATTCACGCGCTTCGTAGGATTTATCATTGCTTAGGAACCGTTGCTAAGGAGTTTAATTCCTCTCCGGAACATTTAATTATAAAAACAGGAGTAGGAATATTTTGTGTACAGTGCTTGACTTGGTAGGTACATCGTGAATGAAGTTACTTATCCTTCTGAATAAGTGTTAAATAGTCTCCTACTTAGACAATGACAGTATCATCACGTTTCATATTAGGTATTAATAATATGTATGTTGAAACGATGATTTCGATTCACTACAGTCCTTCACTATGTCACAATGGGCACTCGACCAGCCTGTTTAAAAGTACAAACTACACATTTTTGCCTCACCAATAATGTTATATGATTAACCAATTAAACAGTCCATTCTTTAGATGCCACGGTCCTATCCAGGCCATTCGGGCACCTTGTCGTTGTTAATGCGTATCGCCGCTCCTGCAACTTCCTGCGTTTGTTCACAAAATAATGGTAGCGTGTGTCAACATCTTAGTACCTGACTGTGAAGAATACTGGCGAGTCAAACCTTCTGACCTCGTAATCGTATTAGGTAGCAACAAAGTATCAAGTCGATTGCTGTGCGTAGAAAGAAGACTTAGTAGGGTTATATGAGATTGTTTCAGTGCTCATTGTAAACTACTTAAAACTGATCCTCTGTAAGGTTCAGTACTGCGTATTCGAATAAACAGGCATTTCAAATCAAAGCTGTGTGCTTGCAGCGTGAATAATAGAAGAGCACATATGAGAAGGTTAATGGGTGTAAGTCAATCATTCCAGGTGGCAATTGATAGTCTCTGCCTATCCCCTTAGGTGTGAATATAGGTATGTGTGTTCAAAATACCAACAATGGTGGACGTTTATTCTTTCCAGTTTCTGAAGGATAGGATAAACGAGATTTCCGCAAACTTTCCTACAATCATGATCACAGATCCATACAGGTTCTTATGTTACACTAATTCTTCTTGCAACCAAATAGCGACTGTAATTCACAAATTCCACGTAACAAAGACCGCATTTCTATTGACATTTCATTAGGCGCATTAAGGAAATGACCTGCAACGTGACCAGAGGTTTCAAGGTGGCTGTGCTTTAAGAGAAACAAACGCCCTTTTACGACCTAGGCCCCTGGATTGTACGCGGAAGGCTGTTCACTTTACGCTACTGCTCACATTAACATGTTCGTACGAATAGTAAAAGCGCCAAGGTTGGCACATTGAATTCTACACACATCGTAAAGTTTGTGAATGTAGTGAAAATAAATGTTAAAGAAATTTGTTATGGGTTATTTATTTATTATTACTAAGTAATTATTAAAACGGAAATACCCCGTTAGGCTTAGCACTATAAAATAATGAAGCTAATTACGAGTATGAGTCAACGTAAGGCCATATAGAAATAATAATAAACGCTCAATGTGTATATTTACTTCAGTACTTACTTAGTACTTATATGCATGGCAACAAAACCTTACTGAAATTGCCGATTCGTGATATATAACTTATCCTCATGTTGTTTGTATGTATGTATATATACAAACAAACCGTTAGTATTCCCGTGCTAGCTGGGACGTAAAAAGAATACAAACTAGCTGCCGTTCTGCCCGGCATGTCGTAAGAGGCGACTAAGGAACTTGGATGAACGGATTTTATTGGGCGATGGGCTAGCAACTATCATCAATGTTCCATATGACATCGCAACCCCGATTTATGGTAAAAGTAACCTAGGAGATATCATTGTGTCTCCAAGGTTCTGTCCACCACGAAGTGAGTGAAAACGTATACGTAGGTATGTTGCTTTTGTTTTCGATGTGTAGATGGTTCTTTATTATATTTCACATTTACTTCATAGCATAGAATTATAAAATACGAGTATGTAAACATAAACTTCAAGATCCATTACTATTACGGAGTAGTCAGAGTAATCAGGTCACTTTTCCCTGCATTGAAGGAGTTAGTGCACTTTTCAATGGATACGAGTAGTAAACAAAGTAAGTAGATCCCAAAATACTCAAGTACATAACGACGACGAAAATCAATACCCATGCCAAAGATTATATAATATAATGGGTTAAGTATAGTAATACAAAGTCTGCCAAAATCACCTAGTCTATGAGAGGTTATTGCCACTCGACCCCACATCTGCTCCAAATAGCCCATTCATATTCCATCCGCGCCCATCCCTGCGGAGTTATTCGGAAGATGCAAATTTTCTCACACTTTTCGTACTTTAGGTCCAAAGTAAACTTCATTAAAAAACGTCCCAGGTGTTAAGGCTTGATTTTTGATCGTTATTTGACCTAGGAAAGACATTCTTATATATTAAACTCGATGCAAACCTGACCTAACCTTACTTTTACCAAGCCAAAATTTTGGATTACTATTGTTAGATTTACTTACCGTAGACTCCTAAAATTTAATAAATAAGAATAAAAAATAAAGGGCCCTTTAGACACACGCTAAGATAAAAGAAATTATAATGTATGGCCATCGTTGAAACAAATTACGTGACTTAGTGAATTTATAAGACAATTCCACACAGTTTGATAGCAAATCCCTTAGAGTTTTTCCACTTGTTTACGAGCCCTGGTGTTTAATTATATTTAGGAGTAAGACTATATGAATTTTTCAAGTATTTTTTATTTATAAATGGTCATTTGCGTAAGACTAAGGTAAATCAGAGCCCGAAGACCGCCTGGAGCCTTTCTTTAAGTAATGCGTAAATTACCCGAACGTTTCGTTTTTAGTGTAAACTAGTCACGAGACCTATTAAAATGGACTATAAACAGGTCCAAGTGTCATGAATTTCAACAATGAGAGACTCGCGATAAAATATTAAAATTTAATTTAACATTTTAGCAATATAATCTTTACAAGAAAATAAAATTATATTTACGAACTTAAAACTAATTAAAATAATTTAATTATAAATTAAATAAATCTAAAAATTTGTTACTGTCGTTGAAGCGTAGAGTACCCAATTTGCTGGCAGCGTTCCCCCTCTGAATAGCCAAAAAAAACATGCACGAATAAAGTGCTATTATTAACATTTAATCCTAAAACAACAGTTGAAATTTTTAAATTTCAGTTCGGTTCAGAGTTCAACAGACAACAAAGGATCTTAAATCCAGCGAAGAGAAGTAGTTGCATATATTAGACTGTCTAAAGCATTACAATAAACCAGGACATTGGTAAAAAGACTTAAAGTTTGTAGATAATTCAGTCTACATATTTTACATAATTTCTGTCCCTTTCAAAGTAAATGTAGTAAATAAGTGTAGTCTGTAAAAAAAGTTAAAATAAATAAATAAAATAAATAACACATTCACTACCATCCATTATTTACCCATATCATTTAATTATCACTAACAATTATTTAAGTCTCTAGTTTGAAAAAGATCTCAACTCGTCTATATTCGATAATCGTTTAAATGGGATGGCATTTCACGATCTGATCTAGTTCGATCTCGAAGACACGTATGGGATCCCGCAGCAAAAAATGCACACCCAATTATCCTGAGGGAAGCCAGTATTCTACTCTCTACTTAAAAGGCATACTGGGTGTTGTATGCCACTTACAATGCTATGTTCTTACTTGTTTCTTATAGGGATATATATGTTTATTGTTAGCTATATAGGCAATTCAAGTACCTATACATAAGGTACTTGAATTGCCTGAATTAATCTAAGTAGACCTAAGTTTGTAAATATTTTATTTATTCGTAATAATAATCCGCTCGTGCTAGCTGGGGCGTTAAAAAATGCTTACTAGCTGCCGTTCTTCCTTCTTATGTCGTAGATGGCGATTATGGGAATAAAGGTATATGGAATCCATTGGGCGATAGGCTAGCAACTTATCACCATTATTGTACATGACGTCAAAACCCTAATGTACATGCTAATAAGTGACCGAGAAGATGTTTTCATGTCTCCAAGGTTCTGTCCACCCTGAAAAAGGATTAATGGACGTGAATGTATATGTATGCAATAATAATAAAGCACTTAAATAAGTGTTTTGTTTCTGCTTCCAAAGAATATCGCATGATGTTTTAAAATGAAAATTAGTCTCATTAGCGATTACGTTTATCTTTCACGCTGTTTGAAGAATGCTTGAGCTCAGTATGAGAAATGAAAGTATGTTTGGCTTTCGAATACCAGAATTATCTAAATTTTTTCACAGTTGATTGGGCAACCGTAATGGTAAAAAGCCAGGTGTCATCTTACATAATAGGTTTGCGTTTGAACATAATCAGCTTCAGTTATGAGAGACTTGTTGATTTAGAAAATGTTAAAAGATATTTTCTTTAACACGAATGTCATATTGTTTCTATTAACGTATAAGCAAATAGTTTATAGTACAATACTACAATGTACATATAACACAACAATAAATTCTTAACAATTACCAGAGCAATATAAATTGAAAAAATTAAATATCTGTTAACTTTTCCGTAATGCTAACCTATAGCAGAAGATCCATAATATACTATGCGGTATGGATTAATTGATAGAGTGTATAAATACATTAATCACGTTTTCGTCTAACATACGCTATATCTTATACCCACATTTGAATTCCACACATTAGCAAGCAGGACTCACTCACACGCACTCATATACTAGAGACCTCAGCTAATTTACCGGAATTTGCAAGCATTGCCGCTGCTGTAGAACATATCAAATGGAAATTGGCATTCGATCCATCCCAAGGCTCAGACGGGAATGTTCCTGGATAACCACACGTGTTGTTATAAAAAGCATGCAACCACAGGCATGCGTACACACTGCGATGTCATGCAATACCACTAAGCGACTACATACCATACTACACGGAGCCTATAAATAGCAAACTAAAATTAGCATATTCTGCCATTGCACTAGAACGAACGCACATCAGAATTTGTAAGGAATTCCTGTACCGGCTTGTAAACAGACATGTATCCCACAAGTATTGGTTTGTAAATATTGATTGTATAGTCAATCGTAAGGTGAAAAATAATATTTTCTTTTCCATATTTGTGTGATGTTGTACTTTGTTGTTTATAATATCTATTAGATGTTTGTTATAAGCATAAATACGGACAAAGTCTCATAAATACACACGCCTGATTCCCTGTGGGGGTAGGCAAAGATCACGGATGTCCATCTGTCCTGATCACGGATCTTCATTGTCACTCATACACCTCCTCTCACACACTCGGCGGTTATAGTTACTAAGTTTCACAAAGCATCAATTTGTAATATATAAAAATTAATGGGTTTAGGTCTATGTTTTACTTTTATAAATTACGAAAGGAGGTTAAAATCTTTCATTCTACTATAGCAGGTTTCGATAGTACAATGACTACATACAACATACGTAGAATACACAAACGTTTCTCTTTACAGAGATAAGCAAACATTAGAGACCCGAATTAAAGGTACCACTGCTATCTATTCATATTCGTTTTCTATTAACATACACATCATGATCATAATTTCATGCAGAGAGAGAAACGCATGGGAGAAGTTCATTGCATTGAATTTAAGACCATATCGAACCATGTTTCACCAGATAGTCAGAACCCAACGTGACAGTGGTGGTAATGTGTCAGTTTGCTGTGTGAATGCGCTTAATAGGCAGATTACTTCACGATGTTTGACTTCACGAAACAAGTTAACTCTTTCACAATTATATAATTTGTTCATTATTTATATACATATTATACTAAAACTTAACTGTCGTTTTGTTTTTTATAATTAAGATAATCATTATGCATTTTAACTGCCCACGGATAGAGTAATCGGTCCTACTTCGACAAGCTTATCCATAGCAAACAATAGTCTACTGGGATAAAATTTTTGCACCAACATTGTTTCATTTTTAAATGCATGATAAAGCACCAGGTTTATGAACGGGTGCTGTCAAAGGACCACTGATGCAGAATAATTGCATCAAAACCGAGACAAATCCTTAACACTGCATCAAAATCCAATAACAACCAATGTGTACTGCTCAATATGGGTGTGAATAAAGATTTGCCTTTCCTTATTTCTCTTAAATTATATGAAGTAGTGAAGCAAATAGTCATTTCGTAAGATTAGAGAAGCAATGGTCGGGCTTTGGACGGAGACGCGACGGATCGATCCAAGCCAGAGCAATGCTCTCGGCTCTTGGCCTTTCAGTTCTAACAAAGGATATCATTTAATTAACCTGATAGGAGTGCATGGTTATGTCAAGCTTCTATTAGTGAAATTTTAATCATTATTTTTATAACTTCAGCATGAAAGAGTAATTATGGATCTAATAAACTTCATTTATACAAAATGTTGTGAGAAGTTATTTGACATGGTTTTTATTACACTGTAGTTTCTATATTCATGCAATGTCAGTGATGTTTTTAAAATAGTTTTGGTCGATGTAGTTTTGTTCGTGTAATTTATGTTATAGTTTGCAGCTTTCTTAGAACATTGTTAATAACATTTACATACATTCTCGGTCCTAGAACAGGTGGAAAATATCTATGCTTGCAAGCCATATAAGGTACATACATAACTTAGGCTTGTTGTAGTATATCAAAACTCGGTGAAGTAAATTTAAATGCTGTTAAAATTTACAAAGTAATAGGTTTAATTTGGTAAGAAATCTTTGTTTTTATTCGAAAATTTCATTTAATTCTGGAATTCTCACACTTTTGCATAGCGTACTAATAATATGGAAATCTGTAAACTGTCTAATTAAAAACGTTCTTACACAAACTTAATGTTATTAAATCTTGTAACTATCTTTATGTTTATATCACTGCCTATCCGTTCCTGATAGAAAATATCTTTGAACACACTCGAAGGGTACTGATATGAAGGATTCATGTCTGTTTGCGGAAAAGATCTCTTGGTTCAATTTAAAATAATGATGTCTGCCTTTTGATATACTTTCATGAAAAATATAGTTCTAAGACCAATTGGGTGAAACCACATTTAATGTATCGTATATTGAAGTATGAGTATTGATGTATGTACAAGTATTATATTATGAATATAATAGACTAATGGCCACGGTTTATGAAAAGAATAACCCGTGATGTCGAATAAACCTGTACACATACGTACATTCATTTAACTCGATTATCTTTAATTTATTCCATTTTCACATACTATTACAATGTATTACAGGCTTAAAAGGAAATAATTAGATTCTGTATCAATCAAATACATTCCAAATTAAGCTTAAGAAATAAGACAAGCCTGCAAAATATTACCTTTTTATGTACAATAATAGAGGCACAGAACATTTATTATTTTAGTTAACTAGTTATCAATCCCTAATAGAAACATTACTTCGCTCATTAGTCTGGTTGGAAGCTCTGCTATCTAATTGCCAGCCCCTAACTAAAGTGATAAATTAAGCTTCCACTTCACGATACGAGATAGAGAAGGACCCTTTCATAAATTAGGCTCAGGTGGCTGAAAGCGACGCATCCTTCGTCTGGTCATTGATCTTTACTTAGCCCTACAAAAGTTGGTGATACCCTTATCTACTTGCCTAAGCTACGTGAGTTACGATTGGTAAATAGTTTCACGGCTTACTTCTCTAGTTCGGTAAAAGAGTTTTTTTTTGAGTTAGGCATATAATGACGATTTAATTAGCTCAATTTACAAGAAATTAAATATCATTTTAGTTTCTTGTAAAGTTTATATTGTTAAAATGTTAAATTAGCTCAAAAAATGCAGATTTTATTTTAAAAGATATATCTATAAGCTCCGAATGTTAGACTTTAAATTTCATTATTTATTGTAAAGATAGTCCATTTTTAGTAAGCAAGCTCTTTAACACATCTTTAGTTCAAAGCCTCTTACCACCTGCCAAGCACCAAAGATGATTATTGTTCAAAGTTCAAAGAATCGTTGAACGGTACAAAATTGAATTGACATTCAAATCCCTTGCACCCAGAGACATAGCTGGCTTCTACTTTATTTCTCCTGTAAAACGATTTGTTCACGTGTGAAAATGGAATCACGCAGAAGGTTCGCTCCAGTGAACAATTTGCAATCAGTAGTAGATTATTTTATTTCATAAAGCACCATTAAGATGTTCTTTATTAAAAAATGATTATAAATAACTATAGAGATAAACTAATATTAATCGAACACTTATGGATAAGTATGCAAAAACACCAGTAACAATTTAGTCGATAATATATGAAATAAATATGTTAGGTTGAACGATAGTACAACTTCAGTCGATAATATAGGAAATAAGTATATTAGGTAATATAATTTGTATGTTGTATGATTGTATATCATACATTTTTCTCCCATTATACACTAAATAAAGGGCACATCAAATAACTTTATGCAACCATTCAACAATTTGTTTTTTGTCTGGTATATATCATGACTTAAATATGAACTGTGAATTAAGGATCATTCTACAAATTTCTATACAGTAGATCCTCTGGTCAATCAGTGGCAAAAATGAACAAAGGGGAAGTTGCTAAACGTGACTTCCTCAGCCAACATGTGTTTGGCGAGCAAATCAATCGGACGTAAAGGTACGAACGTGGATCGAGGAAACGGAACGCTTTAGAAGCCTTACCCAAGTTGTGGTTTCCTAAAACCTTAGGGATTCAATCGTTGTGACTGAGTACTTAAAATAAAGGGAACTTGATAGAAATATTTAATGGCCTCTTTGATAAAACAGATATCTAATAAAATAATGAAGATTTTATGATAAGGAAAATGAAATTAATACAGTTGTTAGCCTAGAATTCCTTGATAGAAAGCTTTGAACACTCACTTAAAGTATACCAACAGGTAAATATAGTATTCAAGAATATATAACAAAATCTGGTCAAAATAAGCCATGTTTTACTTCTTCTTGTGAATTTGTACAAAACTTCGAAAATGAGTATAATAGAACCCAAGAACCATTCGATTACGCAATTGAAAGTCTACGAGTAGATTGTCTTTTGTCTTTCAACATTCTGCAATACGTGTCAAAAATTTAATTAACAGAATATGTCGAACGCTTTTCGTCGCCACAACAAGCTCTTTTCAAAAACACTTTTGTCATTAAAGATGCTTTTATTCGCGGTAAAAGGATGACCCACTATTCCTATGGAAGACTGCCAGCAAACAAGTGGGTCTCGGCATGAAAAATGGTCATTAGTTTAAGCACTTCAAAAGGCGCCGTACAGTCTGCTTCTTGAGACTTTTATTACTTGGCAACCGACACTTGTGTATACAATATAACGGACGTTTATAATATGAATAAGAATTCCGTCTGAAAGATCTTTGAAACCAGAGAAGTAATGTAAACAAATACAGACTTAAAATGTTTCATTTCTGTAAATATAAAAGTCTTCAGTCAGGTAAACAGGTATTTACGACTGAGTATCATTCGTCACTTTTGTCATGTTTTTTGGCCTAAAATCAGCTATAGTACTCTAATATAAAGGTAGAATGGTACTCACAGGATGCAATTTATATTTATTCATCTATTAAATCTTATTTTATGCTAGCGAATCTAAGCCAGTACGCTAGCATAACGGATACGATTTTATTGAATAATTGAGATAGTAAATACTTGTAAAACTTGATAATTGGCTAATTTTATGAAAAAGCATGAGACCATAATTGATAAACTAACGTTGAATCATCCAGTAATGTATTTAAGTCTGATGATACTAGACACATGTTTTTAAATAGAATCCAACACCCAAATACAAAGTAGAGATAAAACATTCACGACCAAATGGCCGTTATTTATCGCTCTATTTCCGCACATGGGTCACAGTTTAATCGTCGAATATTTCGCCTATAAACCATTATCAAAGTAACGATTTCCAGGCAATTTAGTGAATTAGCTCACGCGGAAATTGTAAAGCGACACTGTCAGGCGGCACATCTCGAGTTTCCTGCAGGTGATGTTGAGGAAATCATAAGGTGTACACTGTAAATAGGGGTTAAATAGTGTATAAGTGTAGAGTTTTACTAAAACGTCACAGGAGGATTTTATTTATAATGGTATGAATCGATTATAGTATAAGCACGTATAAGCGTCATGAGAGGACGCATTTTTGGAATAGTCAAAATCTGAGAAAAAATTTCAAATATGAATGCCTTCATACTTATAAATATGAAGACAAAACCTTGTCTTGGAATATTTTCTACCTCCTTATATTTACTTATTGTTTATTTTTACTTTTGTTTTATTATGTATACTTTTGTTACGCGTACACCCGCACATAGGGATCCTGTGTGCCTTAGAGAGTACTAAATTTCAAAATTTATTCGAGGTTCTATATTCTCTACGATCTTTGCAAAACCATCAGACAATAATGTTACACGTATTAAACGTTTCACAGTACACCGATATTATCAGCAACGTAATGTCGAAGCAATAAAATAAAATATAAATTATTCAGAAAGGGTTCTATGTTGTTGTCTACCAGTAAGGAAAGGGCTTATCAACTGTTTTTGTAACAGGATACTACGGGAGATAATGGGCCCGTAGGTGTATGTACCTAAACGCTGGAGTATTTATAGAGTGTGCTTCGTGTAACGTATCAGATAATAATTCAAATTTACTCTCATGTTGTCGGGAGCAAGCTAGAACATCGTTATTCCGTGAGATATGGTTGACTAAGGATAAAAGTGGTAGTAAATTTTAGTAGTAGCTATTCATCATTAAGTTTGAATATGGTCATGACCTTTAAATATTCGGAAATACATGATGACGGTTATGTGTTTATTATCAATCTATACAAAACACACACATATTTTATTGACGTTTAAACTGAAAATAGAATGTCCTTGCATCTTGTCTTTGTATTAGTTTTGTTTGCGGTAAACTAATTTTCATATTTAATAAATTTCCTTAATAGCCGCATATATAAGTATTTAACATTTACTATATTCTTAAATTAGTGATAAATAATATCACAACACCTCCACAGTCCAGACTATAACCTTGAACAGCACACCCGAGCTTTCTGACATCTCCCCAAGACCGGCTTACCATTTAAAGCGTTTTACTTTATCAATATAGTTCCGTCTTTATCACTAACGAACCGGTCGGATAAAGTGGTTAGATATTTACAGCAGGATTACGTTTCTAATACAGGGAGTAAATCAAATAGACACCTCTTAAGGCGCGTGACATGGTCCCGAGAAGACGTGAGAGGCTCTATAAAATAAAAAATGGAGATTGATAACGAGCTTATTTATTTATGTACTAACACTATGGTTCTCGACGTTCGTTAGCCCTTTTCCTATATATTTTCTTGTACACGTTTTAAGATTAAATTACGTATACTCGCACGCTTTTCTAATAATAATACCTCGTTTTTGGCAATGTCTTATTTAGGTGTTTAAGAAAGAAGTTATTTCAGTCAGATTGAGTCATAGAATCATACAGATGTCTGTCTTATCCCAAATTAAAAGCCAAACGTGACTAATGAATAAGAGACTAGTTATTTCGACCCAAATAAACTATGTTTAAAGATAAGTTAACATTTGAGAACGACACGAAAGCTTCGAATCGTAAAATAGCTATTACTATTGTGAGTATCCCTTTCTAAAGGCTTAGCGATGCACCGCTACCAGCAACCAACTAATTACCCATACAACAACGGTATATTTACGTTGAAATTGTGGTCACGAAAACTGACGACATTCAACTCAGTTACTATTACAATTGCATACCTGCGTGTACAACGTGTTGTATGCAGTGCGTTCTTAATGTATACATGTGTCTTGTACAATGTAGTCATTAATTAATGAACATGTTTTCTGTATGAGTTTACACGCTAATTAGTCAATGATTAAACATGTTACTGCGCTGTTGTTATAATAAATATGGTATGTGTAAATAGGAATAAGGTCGAAAATATATGAAACAGTATTCGTATAAATAATATTTGTAAACATGTTTGATTATCAAGTAAATGAATTATATTTTCAAGAAAAAGCAATAATTTTGATACTTAGTTCAGGATAAGATGTATTTTCCGTTATGTACCCATTAGGGCAATAGTAATAAGGCAAAAAAACATAATTTTTGTTCGATGTAATAATAACATTCTTAGAAAAATAAGCTAATTTTCTTTTCGCCCAAAATAGAACGTAACTGGGGCGGAATCCACGAAATTTCTTAGCACAAACGCATTACCCTCCGTCGACCTATTTCTGCTTCAAACTCCCTTCAATCCTGTCAGTGCAAATTGGGAGGGAAAATTTATGTTTCCAACATTTCTTTTATTAGCACGATATATTGTGTGCAATATTGCTTCTTTCACGCACAGTCGGTTACAGGCGACAGAAAAAAGTTTTCTGTGGTTTCGTATAGGATATAGTAGCATAAGGGTGGTTGAAAATATACCTTCAATATAATTAATTTAATATATTATGACATAATTCAATGAATAAATAAATTTATGGATTTATAATATGGGAAAATATATACGTAAAACTGGACTTCTAAAAGATTGACCAATCCAATCGACAAAATTCGAAATTCAAATAAGTGTCCAATAAATTGTACATAACGGCTGCATTACGATTGCTGTATTTTGAATGTTTACAAGCAATCCTCAGTTGAGATGATATTTTTCAACATCAACAGTACGCTCTTTAGTAATCAAAGATAATTTTATTGCTTCCCAAGAAAGTGGCCCGAATGCACCTCACTGAAATCATCACAAATAAGTACGTAATAAGGAGAGCAACGGCCAAATCAAGATCGTATCGAACGCAGCAATTTAAAAAAGTCTATCAAACTTACAGTTATTCAACGCACTCGCATTCTCGGAGATGTTTATATCAAATTGTCAGTACGGTTACGTTTTACAAGCTGCAATGTCAATTGAAATCTTTACACGCGAAGTCACCAAGTCTGTGATGAGCGTGCGAATCTGAGAGCGCATAGTATGAGTCATGATTGGCAGAAATACTACTAGGCACATTTCAAATGGGCCACTCATCTCTTGAAGAATCTCTTCGAAGGAGGAAGCCAGAGGGGGCGGGCGGGGGCAGGGTCGCCGACCGGGGCTGGCGCTCGGCCAGGAGCGATCCTGCTCCTCTATTTGTCCACTGACACGCACTTGGCTCAGAACACAAACATACATTTTTAAACTTATCCGACCTCCTTGCCAAAAGTTTCTTTGTTAGAACATCATTTGGCTGACCTATTTAAGAATTCCTTGCTCGCCAGTATTAAATTCTCGGTAACGAGATAAGTTCAATTGGCTGCAAGTGGTGTCTGCACAAATTGAACTTGATACAAGAGTGTGAGCCAGATGAAAGCATAATTGAAACCCGAGATGAGATCATTCGATTAGTGACGAGTGAATGCTTGTGTGTGGTTCGCTTTACAACTGCTGTTGCTCATTGTAACCATTAAGTGAAAAGGCCTAATTGATGCCTGCACATCCCTTCTGTTGCCGTGACCCCGTTGCTATCCAAGCCACCATCGCTATTAAATTAAAAAGACTGTTGTGGTTCAATACACGTACAGGCTTTACCCAAAGATAAATTTCGTAAGGTTCATATTCCAATTTGCAAATTGTTTCTAAACTCCGCTAAAATTGATTCCTTTTATGTACATAGATCCTATAGAAAACCACAACATGAATAGCGACATAGTTGCTACAGCACAGCACGTGACGATAAGAAAAATCGCTTTCGTGAACCCGAACAATGCGTAGAGAACGCACAGGCAGTCGGTCATGCCGCAGAGAGCAACCGTGTCCCGGCATTGCGGCGTATTATGCGACATAGAATGCTAAGTAGATGCCTTTCTTCCTGCTATCTTATAGGAGGTAATTAATGGAACGCTAATCTAGAATGCAAACTAGCAGTCTTTTGTTTTGGCATGTCGTAGGAGGCAACTCAGAGATTAGGGGTCAAAGGAATATATTGGGAGATAGACACGCTATCACCAATGCTCCATAAGTTGTTACTCAAATGGTGACCCGGGAAAATGTTGTCTCCAAAGCTTTTTCCGATAAAAAGTAGATTTCGAATGCCGAGGATCTTCATAGTGATCAAATGATTGTAACCAATCAACCTCTGTCTATCTCGAAATGGTTTACGAGTCGTGAATTCATATATACGTTGCGTTCTATCACCTAAAGGGATTAAAGGACTGCGTATGCATAAGCGACGGTGTTTTCTTTCTAGAAACGATGCGTCGTGACACTACCTTCGCCATGTAACAGGACTCTGCCGTATTAGCACGGATGACTTGCCGCTTTATTAGTTTTCCATCAGCTGACGTCACACACGACCCCACAAAGCGCAGTCATTATGCCAGAGACAAGTCACGGCACCTTGCCCTTATTTTTTATGGTTATTGGCACGAATCGAATCGGCCACAATGAAGAGAAATGGCGAAATGTATCCGTATCTAAATTTGCCCACTATTAGGGTCAATATCGCGAATGGCATACTTAGAGGTAAAACAATAAACACTTTGTATAGTTAATTTAACCTTTTCTAGCATTTAACCTTAATATAAAAAGTTGGAAATGAGAAAACTATTTTACTTCATAATATACGTATAAGATCTTAACTAATTTATAATCTCCTGAATTTGGTAGGTACTGCTTTTCAAAACAACGTTTTACATAGTAATATGGGTCCTATATTCTAATTAGTTGGTTGCCAAGGCGCTCCTGCTGTTTATACTAGTATCAAGGATACTCAAAATTCCCAGCACGTATCCGTGATATTTTCTATGTAAATAAAGTTTCGCAAAATCCCCTTTGCTATCGCGAAGTTGCTAGAATTTTAAAGTAACTTGGTAGTCGATACAGATATTAGAGTTGGTTTTGTTATCATGTACTTACGTTCTTCATGGGATAACTATTAAATGGAAATGGAGCTATCAATATATTTAATTACATATTTAAATTCTACTTACACTAAGAGTCAACGTAATCATTAAGTATGAAAATTTTAAAGTATAAAAAAAAAGTAAAATGAGAAGTTAAGTGAACAAAACACTGCACCGATAACAAAAGATCAAAGTTGATCGAAGGGATTCTATGACAATTTTATTTAAATAATTTACGAGTATAATCCCATCTTGACTGTGTTAATTTTACATTTAAGTCATAAAAACTTACTCGACAAATGGCAGTCATCCGATAACTTTCACTACAACCATTATCCTTCAACACAAGTAATTACGTCACAAGACGTTAAATGTAATCCATCTGAACGAATGCGTATCAGAAACAAACGAAGAACTTTCCCAAACTCGATTTCCTCTATACATTCGGTGCCCAATTTCATGCCATGTGCCTTCCCTAACCGTGCCGTCATTATAGTTAATGAGAGGAGGACATTATGCGACCGAGAAGGCCCTATAGATGGCGCACAAAGCATCGCCGTGCTGTTAATGCCTTTGACTTTCTCACTGTTGTCATGCTAAGCAGGAAGTCACGCTCAAGAAGGTCAACGTTCGTTTTTTTTCTAATCTGGACACGCGATGTCTAGTTCAATATTGGGCCCCGAATTACAAACAGGTGGAGTGTCAACAGCTAAGCCTTTTTTATCAAGGACCAAGAAACTCTGGTCGTTAAAGATTGAGACTTGAGTTATAAAAGTTATGGTTGAATAATCAATTAGTGGTATCAGATTGTTTTCGATCGTATAAATGATTGCGTTACATACATATTCACGTCCTTTAATCCTTTACTTGTTGGTAGAACTTTAGCGATATAAAATCTCCTAGGTTACTTATAACCGTATGTTTCTCCCTTTTGGGATACTTACAACTTAGCATAATTTACGTCGTTATGATGGCATTTATATACGTAAGGTATATGGGGACAAGGTGCTAACCCACGCCTAATTGATTCCATTTAAACCTAGTCTCTCGGTCACCACCTGTGACCCGCCTTGGCTAGTAAGCATTCTAAGAGACTTATATAGATTAATATTAAATAATATATTAATATAATAATAAATTCAACGTAGCTCAGTTGTTTGGGGCTTGGCTCTGTATCAGTGGGTACAGGGTTCAAATCCCGCTTGAGCATGTACCAATGGAAATGAATGTAAATGAATTTTAATGAATTTCTATGTACATTTGCGTAATAAAAACACATTTACGAATCGAATGCATCGAATTATACGGTGAGGGAAAACATCGTGAGGAAACCTACCTGTTCATCGAACAGGTAATAGTTAGTGCTTGTAAATGGCGACATGGCTGACCACCTGTCACATTGAATACTGACTATCTGGTTAACACGTGGGTTCGAGGTGTCCATAGAATTACTACCTTCGCAATTGCGAAGATGGACATCTGAACCTCTGACTACCCCGCAAGGGTTAATGGTCGTGAATGCGTTTTGTTTTTATTAAATAATCATTTCTACGAAACAAACTGGCGTTAAAGAAACTATGGTTTAAACTGAACTTGAACTTTAAATAACCCTCCATTACCCTCAGTTCGTGTGTGGTAGAGCTATTTTAAATCACAACTGTGGAAGTAAGGGTGACTCACTGAACCCAATTTGGTACACACTTGTTCCTTGTTATAAAATGTTGATGTCATATCACAACATCCGCGTTTTGATAGTATATGTTTTTACTGTATTTTGATTGCTTTTGTTTTTACATATGGATATACAATATTTACACATTCCTTAATTCTTTTGACTGAACAGAAACCTATATCAATATTACTAGCAGAACTATTGGAGATGGATTAACATGATATAGAATAGAGAGGATGCTACTCCGTCCCATAATGTATGTTCTTGCTCTGATAGTCAAAATCTTAAAAAGGTGTTAAACTTCTTGTATGACGTTTGTTATATGATGTATGAACATAAAACATTATAGAACTAGGTCAGAGAAAGTTATTGAAATTAAAGTAATCTTTATTTTGTCTAGGCACGGTCTACATTAGTGTTACTAAAAGTAAAATTCATGCAAGTGAATGAGATTATTAGATGTTTCGTAATTTGCATTATCATTCTTGGATTAACATATTTGTATGTCAATAGTTTTAGCACCGGAAGTGTACAGGCTTATATTTTTAGATATATATTATTGAGAACATTCTTAAAGCATCAAATGCTTGCTACTTTGAGATAGACTGCAACCATGAAAATATTTTTTCCAATTCGAACAAACAAAATTCTTTTAACTGTCAGTATCGATGATTGTATAACAGTATTAGTATAACCTATTTATTACTTATATTTTTCATTAAAATAAAACTATCGTTAATAATTTCCTGCACTTTCGATTAGTTCTTCAAATGGTGATTAGCATTTAAAATAGCAATGAATACCGAAGCCATTGTTTATAAATTTAAACGGATCGAATTAACGACCCTCTACATTAATCACTGAAGCAATAAATTAAACAAGAACACCGTTTTAAATCAACATGTAATGTTGGTGAAAGGACATATTCATACTAATTACCGTTTACCCAGCTCCGTAATCAAGATAGTACTAGTTGCAGAGTGATTATAGCATTGGCAAAGTCTATGCACATGAATTTTTAGTACGTTGTTAAATTAACTAGAGGCATGTATTTTGCTGTCTCGCGCATGAGCTTATGAGAATGCCCTATAATTTCTGCTCAGAATTGACAGTCAATTTTCATAACTTTGAATGTGGAATGACTATGTTTGATGAACGTGTTGTTTAATATTCATAAAAATGGCGCTTTTAATTTCGTTTCTGTTAACCACAAATATATGTAAATAACTCGCTATGAAAACGGGGCGCTGTAACTTTTTTATGATGAAAAAAGTGACTTTATCGTCGTAAAATATAAATACCTATGCCAGCAAAGGTCTATACGTACATAGATACAAGTATGCTAAATCGAGGTTATTCTCTATTACTAATCTGTATAATATATACACTTCATAATCATAATCTCTTGCGGTGAAGGAAGGGTTGTAAAACATTTGGTATCTATTATACAAATCAATGTAAAAAACCGCTAATAATTTAGAAAATGTTATAAAATCTCGTTTGTAGATAATACTATATTATACTGACACTCACATATTACGGAAACAATCCTATGAAAAATTTGACTAAGTTGCATTATACCTAAAGGTACTATTCACCCTTACGCGGCTAAAATGAGATTCAATATCTTACCCGCTCCAATTTCACTCTCATCCAGTTCAGTCACTTAATTATTTGATTAATATACAATCATTATTTTATAGCATACCATCTGTGGTAACCAGAATGATATACCCTTCATTTTGTGTGTTCATAAAAAACTTGCCTTTTTATCTCTGTAGCTAATTATCTCACCTCTCGAGAAGCACACTTGCAGGGATGTTTGTTAAACACAGATAAAACTGGATACCTTAACGCACCGTGTTTATTACACTGCCACAAAGATAAGCAATGCATTCTTGGTATCATTAGCATCAAGTTGTTTTGAAACAAAAGTTCTTGTTACTTGACTACTTCACTAAACTTTGAGTGTGTTGTGATAATTGAATTGTTCGTGGTATAATGTCTGGGCAGGTTTAAATGCAGAAAGCAAGCTTATCTTTTAATACATAGAAACTAGAGCTTAGAGATATTTTGGTTATTTCTTGATGATAATCTGCATTATTACTAAGTTTTATACCTATTAATATTATAGTTAATAATGATAATAATATTTGGGACACTATTACACCAATTGAACTAGCCCCTTGGTTAAGTTAATTAAAGACTTGTGTTAAGGGTACTAGTCAACGTATATTTAAGAAATATATACTTATTATCTATAGACAAATGCATATATGGTATATATAATCAACAACCAGACTGGAAAGCATAAAGCAGAAAAGTTAATAATGATATTAGTTAATAATAATGAAGAAATTACTTTAAGATTAATTGCATATAGAAGCCATGATGTTGAATATTCATAAATATGCGACGATATTTCACCCATGTCAAAATTGGTATGACCTTATCGTTGATATATGTCATGCAAATTTGAAGTTTTGATTAATAGATTGTTTTCTCAATTAAAGCTATACCTAAATGGTATATATGGGCTTACTGTAATCTGTAATTTGAAGGTTTCTTCATATGTTAATCCCTGAACTTTGCTGTGACAAATACGCACTAATTAATAATAACTTAGTCTATTCATCTCACTTAAAATGAGTTTGCATATAGTTATTACAATTACATAAATACATATGCATTGACGTTATTTAATCGCTTTCAGGGTGAACAGAACCTTGGAGACATGAAAATATCTCCATGGTCACATATTAGTATGAATTTTGGGGCTTTGAAGTCATATAGAACATTGGTGACAGGTTGCTAACCCATCGCCCAAAGGATTCCATATAACCAATATACTCTCTTAGTCGCTTCATAGTCGGGAAGAACGGCAACTAGAGTTTCTTTTTATATATATATATTATATAGAGAATTCTTTTTACGTCACAGACTAGCCCATTCAAATACTTAATGTAATTAAGTCGGCCATATTTTATCAGCGCTTACTTTTGCAATATCCATATAGAAATAATAGAATTGCAAAAAACACTAGAAGAGTTTAACTGGATTCGGTTTATCTGTAAACGCAAAACTAGTTATTTGCATAACTTCTCATTTCGAAATCCAGTAATAATGCGATACCAATGCAGTCTAAGTGGTCACGAACAGTAGTCTCTTGTAGTCTATCGCAATTACATCGCTTGACAAGACATTAATAAGCACATATTACTATTTATTTAAAATTATAAGGTACCTGAATAAATTTGCTCGAAAACTCAATTTAAAGCCGGCGCGGGTTAAATAACAAAATCGTTTAACAACACAAAATGTAAAAAAGTTGTATGTAATATTTTTAAATAAGAAATATTAAACTTATATAAAAGTTGCTAAACAATTATTTCTTTTGTGTCTTTATTTATTATTATAAAAATATATGTCCATACATATATTTTTATATGGGTATATGTATTCTTCTTCTCTTCTTCTTTACAGCACTAATTCGCCCACCGTAGGGCATATGCCTCTCCAATCTTCCTCCACTGTGCACGGTTTTCGGTTTTTCTTGTCCAGAGCGAAAGCGGTATATGCGGTATATGTATTAGTTTAATTGAATTGTAAGTAAAAGCGTTTATTTGGTATGTGACCGAAAGGTACCTGTTAGGTTGACGTACATTAAAGATAAAATAAAAAAATTACAAACAATTATACTATTATACTAATGATACATTGAGAATTACCAGAAATATAAAAGTAATGTGAAGAGGAAGCACTATATAAAGGCGTTGCCCAAGTCAGTGAAAGTGCAAATCTCTTACATCATGTCAAATTATACTGTGTTCAACAATTTAAACAAATCATCAAGTTAAACTGAAGAGTTTAGGCCATTGTTTGTACACAATGCCGCTAAAGCATCAATTTTAAACAATGACATTACAACACTAGGGGTTGCACATAAACACGAACAAAAGTGACAATGAAAGGAAGTCGTTTTTGTCACTTACTCTAAGTGAGTGCAATACATATTTTTTATATTGTTGGAATATTGTCAATTTCATTTTCTAAGAGGTGTTAAATGTGTACTTATTCTTTTTAATCTGGAATAGGGGAGTTAGTAAATGCTGTAAATATCGTGCCACGTGTTAAGATGATATTTTTCTTTTATATATACATACATTCACATCCATTTCGGGGTGGAAAGAACCTTGCACACATATGCATATCTCTGAGGTGACTTTTTAGCATGATTTCCAGTGGTCTCTTAGTCACTTCCTACAAAATGCTGGAAGAACAGTAGCTAGTAATCATTCTTTTTATATCCAAGACTACAACAAGTATTTTTTTTTCTAATTAATATAATACTTTTTTTTCAATATTTCTTATGTTACTTAAACCTAGTTACAAGATAACCATTACAATTCTCTTCAACTTAGTACAAAGTTACCTACAAATATGGTGATTACAGCTTGTCCCCGTAGTCACGCATCATACTTAGAGCTTCGCCTCAGACGTGTCATTGACGTATACAGCCTAGCAAAGGCTGTGCGACGTGCGTGCTTCTGCGAACATTCCATTGGGCTACAGTATATTGTACAATGACCGAAACTTGTTGCAAACTAACAGGTTCTATACAATTGTTTCGTATTAAAATACATAGATAATTATTTAAAACGATAGTCTATAAAAAGAAATCTGTTTTAGGTTTTCAAGGACATGCTCAATATTTTTACATTTGCGATAGGTTTCCTAGAGGTGAATTCTTTAATTGAAACCAAAATCACACAAACACTCAAAAAGAATTAAAGGTAATGCATTTCAGTAATTAATAAGACTAAGTAACACACAAAATTATGTACTTTATATCGTTATTATATTAACACACAAAATTACGTTAAGAATAAGTCTCACGTTACTTTGCGAACAGAAAAAGCTGGCACCACACTATTCCGCTACCAACACGAAAACAATTAAATCACAATCCCAATCAATCGTAAACTTAATAGGCTTAGCCAATCTGGTGTTGATTACAAGGCAGAGAAAGGGCATTGAGGTCCTATAAAGGTTTCGTTGCAATGCCCAAGTTATGTTATCGATCGGAACTGGAACGACCTCGAAGGACGGCGGGTATTGTGGCCCCAGTTGCGATACATCCGCATAACTCACAATGCAACATGACGAACCGATTGCACTGTGGCTGTAGCGGTAAACGCAGTTTACTTGCTACTGAGGAAACTAAAGCATAGATAAATAAAAGACGTTTGTAATTGGGATGGTATTTTGTTTAATTGATCACAGAAACTGAAAGTATTTATTATCTGTTTAGTAAAGATTAAAAGATCTTTCAAGTAAGAAAATGTGTGAGTAAAATAATAAAGTGCTGCGCTCACAGATTAAGAATTGAGACAAAATGCGTGCTAACGTTATAACTCATTTTAGAGCATTTTTTAATTATTCTGTCATAAGAATAATAGAATTAATTGAAATCTGTATACATACATAATAATATAAAACAGTATACATCAAATATTATGAGAACGTTATACAATCACTCCTTTCTACCTAGAGGCCTAAATTGCTATTTCGGACACAGCCTACGGATAGTCGGCACCCGACCTGACAGGTGGAATGGCCTAAATAACCTAATTCGGCATAGCCTACTCTTAGAGATAGGTCGGTTTCCCCAAAGTGTTTTCTCTAATCGATTGTATTTCGAACAAACAAGAAACATTCACGTCCTATCCCTTTCGGGGTGGACATAATCTTGGACATATTTTTTTATTTTTTTATTATTACTAAGTTAAGCCCTACCATTACAGGATAACCCTAATGCGGTAGAGTAACACGATTTTTACAAAAATAAACGTATAACAAAAATATAACATTGCTAATCTAATATCAACTTAACCTATAACATAAAATATATATACCCAAATATTGTACTAAAATATATGTCTCCTAGGTCATCAAAAATATTAGAGTGATGTACTATGGAACATTGAAGACCAGTTCCAATATTATAGTGATGTACTATGGAACATTGAAGACCAATTCCAAGCCTTTGACTCCATAGATTCAATTGACCCCTAGTCTCTTAGTCACCTCTTCTGATATGCCGAGATGAACGGCAGCTACTTAGCATTCTTTTACGTCCCAAACTAGCAAGGGCCCGTAACAAACAAGAAAGTTATTTGCAAACTCTCGTTTACTTCTGGAAGCCGTAACATTCCTAAATATCCAACAAAACAGAGTCTGAATTGGCGGGTGCTAACAGCCGACATTCCAATTTCTAATTAAACGTATTGATCTGGACAAGTCATCCATTTCGAAGAAACAGCTCATGGTATGCGAACACTTCCTAAGTCCTGTTTTGAATTTATAATCGCATAGTAACAATACATACATATACATACACATCAAACCCCGTTTTGCCATAGAGAGAGGTAGAGATCACGGATCCTGACAAACCACCAACACTTCATTGACACTCATACAGCTCCTCATACACATTCGGCGGTTTTGGGTATAAGCAATCTATTTAACTGATTATTTTCGATGTACGTGATCATTAAAATAAAATTTATAAAACAGCACAACTATTAAACTAGCTTTAAATAACATCTTTTTTACCTTAGCAATAAAACATTTATATAAACGCAATTAGAAGTAGACAAAAACTAGGAAAATAAACTAAAGGTTAAACTTTACAATGACGTCGATAAATAAAAAGATACATACATCTGCATTACATCAACACCTATTGTGCGTGCTTTAAAGATACATATCTCAATGTGTTTAGTGTTTAACACTGTATAATAGGACTATTATGGCCGTGTCAATATTGGAATGTTGATTAAATCTATATCACGCATATAAAGGGAAATGTTAACTTTACTGAGTACGTGACAAGCGACTTTTAGGGTGGAATTTCTTCGGGACGAGGGTTGAATCTGGGACAGCCAAATGGTCAACTGCGGTCAAAGTTATGGAACGTAATAAGTTGTACCGAATGGGGAAAATCGTACCGCGATCGAGATAGGAATACGTATGATATCTCGCATTGAGCCTAGTCTATATTTATGAGGGTTTCTTTTGACCCTTTTTATCATAACATGATTTTTCGCGGTTCCAGATAGCTTTGCAGATATTGATGGATAGTTTTATGAAGATTGTTGTCAAAGAATATAACTTACACAAATACATATGAGTTCATGACCTTTAATCCCTTTGAAAGTGATGGGATTTTCGGATATATAACATCTCCTCGGTTAGTTTTAGGACCACTGGAACTACACAACATTGTTCTAGGGTCATTAGTCTACTAAGACAATTTAAATGAGATTATGTTGTGGTGTTAATTTGCAGTGTACTTGAAGGAATGTTAATATTTTTTAAAGTCATAATCTTACATCTATATTCGTTTATAAAATAAAACATTACAAGGTCTTCATAACCATTAACTCTATTGGTAAAAGACTTCGTAGTATTTATGAATGTCTATAACCACTGAAAGCACACTGTGTGGTAAAATATAATTTAACATAAATAGAAAAGTATGGAAATGACTTGTTATGATTGAATCATTTGTTATAGACATATTTCTATAATAAGCTAGCATTGTTCTTGTATGCGAAATTTGATGTAGCTAGAAATAACAAGAATAAACCTGGGACCTCAATTCTATATACAAAAATATTCCATTGTATTCGTCGTTGGCGTCTCTTGAATACAAAAAGATTACCAGCGCGTATACTTTCGATAAATACCATCCAGGTTACAATAAATAGTTGTCACTTGACTAGAATTCTTATTAGGGGAACATTCGAAACTAAAGAAGGTATTTAGTCTTGAAATTGTTACGTTTATGTTTGGGAGATTGCTTTAATCCTTGTCATCGATCATTTGTTATTACGAGTCCTAAATATTATCTTTCTTTCGTCTTTTTCTATAATGTTTCTTTTACTTACATGATAAGTTCAAGAAATCAAGATTACACTTCTTTTTAATAAATAAAAATCGCGATAAATTTAGAACAACTTTTTGTTAAGTTCAGTTTTTTGCTAAAAGTCGCTACACTTTCAGCTTCGTTTTCAAATCAATGGCCTCTTCAAATCTATTCGACATGGTTCGTTGGGGACTCACGTTATCATTGATTTGCTACGATACATGAAGAACAAGGAAAGTAATTCTCGTGATAAAGATAAGTTAATTAACATTGGACATGACGACAAGATAGTTTGAAGTGTCTAATTAAGAACACGCCATTCTTCCATGAAGTTTAATTTATATGCAGATGAGAACCACAAAGTATAGAATTTCCTAGATAAAATCGATAAAAAAGTGAATTTTAAGAAGGAACTGACTGCGTCGCGAAACAAAAGATTTGAACGGCAATCATTCCGTTAATTGGAGAGAAACATTGCACTAGAAAGTTCATACGTTATGTATATATTGGCCTCGAGTGCTAATAGATGCCTCGGTCGTCACGTCTCCAATATTAAAGAGTCCGTCAGCGCACTGTACTCGGTGCAATGTCATTAAACATCGAGTGCAATAAACTATGCCACAACAAACACTTCAGCCGCACGCTTACGTTGATTCCTAATATTTGTCGCCTATACTTAATACCTGTAAGTTTTCATTCATAATATAAAATCATTAATATAACTAAGATCTTATTGATAAACATTTACCATATATATTCAATTAGATAGTCGACAAGAATAGACTTTTATTGAAAGTATTATTATAATTGTGTCAGCTACTTTTATTGAAATTGTAAAACTAGTTACATGGATGCATGTATGCGCCAAAATTTCCTTTGCCAATAGCTATCCCGGGATTACGTGTTTATAAAGTTCGTCCAAACTAACAGCACACTTTTGTAAACAAACTTCGAATTCCCAATGCACAATAGTGGGACAAAACTCGTTAGAACTGCGCCATGTAACATGTAGTACTAGTACGTACTAACTGTCCTCATAACGCTAGCTTTGCATTTCAACGCCATCAATTCTGCAAGAGCTATTTGCTTCAGCAATTGTCCTCAACAATTTATTTATCACAAGCACACAAGTTGTGTCGAACTAGCTGGGACATGAAAAGAGTGGAAACTAGCTACCAATCTTTTTCGTATGTAGTGGAGGGTGACTTGGCGTAAAAAGGAATCTATTGGGCGATTGGATAGCAACCTATCACAAGAGTTTCATATGACATTGAATCTCCAATATACATATATGCTAAAAAGTGACCTAAGAGATATTAGGTTTCTCCGATATTCTGTCCACTCCAAAAGAGATAAAAGGACGTGAATGTAGGTATATAGATATGTAAGTTATTTATCACACACACAAAGGCTGGGTTTAAAAGACCCTTAGAGAATGTGACTGCCAACTTCTTTCACAATTGATTAATGCATACCAATCCAGCTTGGTAGAATGTCTTTGACCTTTTCTTTGAGACATTATTGAGGCTTCACTTCAATTAGAATTTTACTATAGAAGCTATTCGCTTCAGTAACTGTGGTGTACGCATAAATTTACGACTATATAACCCTTTCGGGGAAGTCAGAAGTTGAGTTATCACCATCAAGCGAGCATTATGATGATCTATGGCCAATCGAAGTCAACTTTTCCCTTATAATCAGTATCCAATGTCACAGTTAGTAGATCATGTCCCTGTATATATTTATGTTTATATAATCTTTGTTCCATTCACCATTAACATTAGGCTCTTAGATATAACGAGAAGAAAGGCAGGTGCTTACCATTCTATTTACGTCACAAACTTGTACTGGACAACGATATTGTATAATAATACAGGAGAAAGATACATACATACCTGACCAAATAATAACGGGTTCATATTACATAATCAGGTAAGCTAGTGATTAAATATAGGTACATATTGTGTGTGTAGTACATTACAAAAAGAATCCGTGCAATCAGTTACCTCACAGTGATGAAATCACACAGATTATAGGCGTTTGTCAACGGGTGACTGATTTCTGTCATATAACGAGGAAGCGAACGATATGACCGGTGAAATCATTTCATTAGTGCAGGTAAATATATAGCGAATTATTTCTAGCGAATTTCCCTACAGAGAAGTAGATAGGTATCACGGGGTCTAGTTTGTGTTGAACCTGACGAACCTCTTTTGTTTCTAGTTTTAAGAGATTCGCGATTTATACTCATGATTAATAATTAATTATCGCGCAAGTTTTTAACCCGACGTTTCTCTTTTGTTTGAATGACATCCTTACAACACGTCATAAATTCAGTTGTTATATTATGTACTTCTAAAGTCACTCTTTTTCAATATATCGTCAATGGGACTATTATATGACATATTGGGCTGACCTCTACATAGGTTTGAATATAGAGGTACAGTTTAAAGAATATGGAGTTTATAATTTTATTTCTATGTAGTAAAATGTATTCTTTTAGTTCAAAACTATGCTTTCATTTTCAATTGTAATACAAAGGAGTGACACTTCACAATAGAATAATTTACTAAATAACTTGAATTTGTCACGAGGTAATTATTTCTTATTGAAAGAACTTGTGTTTATAAAACAAACTCCTTACTTATTTCATTTATTAATAAATAATATGATAATTTTAATAATTATTATTGAAAAAGGGTAACGTTAGGAGTACCTATAACCGCCGAGAGTGTATGAGAAGATGTATGAGTGTCAATGAAGCGTAAGTGGTCTGTCAGGATCGGGACAAATGGGGTTCCGTGATCTCGGTCTACCCCTCTACAGGGAATCAGGCGTGATGTGTATGTATGTATGTAATAGAATGTACGGAAAGTCTAACCTCAAAGAAATATCTGAATTGCTTACACTGAATACACTCGTACACTCTTCGTAAATACTTGTACTTAGCATAATTACCGAGGAGACGAATACGCGAGCCTCAGACTACACCGCAAGGAATAATAGTCATACAGTGTACATGTAACTTATAACAACCTATGTACGAGTAAATACTCTTCATAACCACGGCACACTTGGTCGTATGTGCGATGTAAATTACTGTCACCCAGGCTTTGCCACAATTTGCTAAGGTTAAAGCCTATTAATATAAAATTGCCTGTACAAGGACTGAATACTATTACGGATTCTACGCTCCTGGCTGGAGTTTATAATATCTTGTACTCGCTTTGGAAAAGTTTGATTTTGTTCCTTTATTTTAAATGTTTCGGTTTGAATTATATTAACAGCATATTGCAACACATTCTAGAAAATGAAATATCGATAAAAGCACTAAAATAATTAGTCGTACATTGTTATAAGAATTAATTACAGGACACTATTGCTAGAAATATAATTGAATACATTGGTTTACAATCGACTGTTATAATACTATGATAACAGTTACTATGAAAGAGTAGAACAGACAAACCGGACAGTGTTTTTGAATATAGAAAGCAAATTAAACCCTAATTTTGATTCTGTATCAATAATATAGCACTACCTTTGTGTTTGAAGGGTGTATTTCGGATCGATTTCGCTTTTTGTATACTGCATAATAATTATAAGTCCAAACCAAAGTGATTCTCTCAATCTTTTATTGATACAGTCAAGCAACCAGCCTAAACTTTGCTTACAAACTTTTCTAGCTAGTGTACATCAGTATCTTAGTTTCGTATGATGTGGTTCACGTCGAGAGACGTTGACGAATCGAGGAAGCGACGTCATTTGACAACCGTGAGCGCAATGCCTCCATCCGAACGTCTGAAAAAGCGAAATTAGTCTATCCAACGACAAGCAAGATGGAGAAAAATTGGCTTCCCTCTTCAATTGAATCCAATCCATGAGAGATTGCGAAGAGAATTATTGATGATTGAGCGTGATTTTTATGTATGAGTGTTTTAACAAATGTTGTTGGGTACATAGGAAAAAATGGTTGATATTATAAATAATTAAAAAATTATATTATGTTAATAAAAATGCAGGAACCAGGGGTAAATGAAACCTAGCATTTAGGATAACTAATATCCATATTGATTCCATAGCAACCCAATTTGTTAGACCAAAGGTAATCAAGCGGACATTATGCATTTTAGGTTTGCTAAACTAAGCTTGGTAAAATTACTATATAAGTATAATTTTGATAGCTACTTATACTATCAAAATCAATCATTATAAAGTTCAGTCCTATATAAAGTGCAAACTAGAATTTATAAGCTGATATAATAATAGCATCTAATAAAAATAGTACCTAATTATGCTCAATACGGCATCTTGTAACATTATGTTAAAGTACCTGAACCTGAAGTCAAGCTTTCCAATCAATCCTGATAGCCTGATAATAAGCAATATAATAAGATATAAGTACATTAGCTCTTTCTTTTCACTTTCCACATTCCATTATTCCACACAAAATAGATATCGTTACTATTTTTTGCATGAAATGCTGGCGACGGTATTGCTAATACCTGATTATACTTACTAATTAAAGTTGCGTTTCCGATAAAGCGATTAATTTTAAACAAGGATTAGCAATGGTTGAGTGCATTATATGGTACCTCTTACTTGACAATATTTGCTTATTTCTTTTCCTGGTATTCACTGTTTGAATGGCAGTTATATCAATTAAATAAGAAAATACCCCTCTGTTGAGATAAGGAGGTGATGTGTATGTATGTTTACTATAAAAGCGTGTTCTCTTATAATTAATATTACATGTTTTAATTAATATGCAGATTACTGTTTATAATTTCCTATCGTACATAAAACAAATCATATTATGATAATAAGGTGTCATATGTAATTAAATATTACAACGTAAAATACTTACACTGGCGTATGAACGAAATATTCATAATCCGTACGAAATTACAAGTGTATTACATAATATTATGATTCAGACACATATCATAGCACTAGATTATTACTAGATTTCCTGCTAGTTTGGCACGTAAATAGTAAGCTCATCTGTCTTTCAAAACGGAATGTCTTAAGAGGCGACTAAAGAACTAGAGGTTAATGGATTCTTTGGGGCAATGCGCTAGCCTGTCTCCAATGTTCCATATGAATACTATCACAACCCAAATACGAGTATTAGTGCTAAAAGTTACCGAGGAGATATTATGTCTCCATCTATTTAACCCGAAAGGGACTAAAGGAGGTCAATATTTATATATGGTATAGCATAGTCTTATCTGTGCCAGTACATAATTCAGTTTTGACGAGTGACAGCATACGGTAAGGCGTGCATAAATTCACACGAATCCGAGTTACCTAATAAGCGAGTGCAGGAGTCCTTTAAGTGATGCCCACACTCCTTTATTATCACAATCGTTCGGCTAAGGTTGCGTCATGTTACTCATTGATTTGCATGCGTGATTGCCGTATAAGGTGACTTAGGATGGGCTGTACCTTCGTTTGGCCTATTGTTTTAAGCTTTACAGGAACAGGAAATAGGCGAACAGCTTGAATAATAGGAATGAATCAAACAGTATCGATTGAATAAGTGCCAAAATGGTATAAGTTGATAATTTGTCTTTCTACTGCAAGACTGTATAGTTAGTCATTTCCTTTCGTAAAAACATATACGGATCAAATTGGAGACATTCTTTTCAGCGGGTGAACGCAGCGTAAGGAATAGGACGGAAAGTTAATGGGTGTGAGTCAAGCAAAAGAGATTTGGAATAGTTATTTTTAAACACTCGCGATTTATACTCATTTTATTTACTAAATTAATAAAGATATAGATACCTTTATAATTTATCATGATATGACCCGGTTTTATATAGTAAGCAAAAGAGATTTGTCAGGATCGTTCCAGGTGGTTATCGATAGTCTCTGCCTATCCCGTTGAGGACGTAGAGGCGTATGTGTAATATTACTCAAAGAAAAAGTTAGTCATTCAAGCCACTCACTTATTACTTAAAATTCATGAAAACTAATGAGAATCGACACCAAATCTAAGTCCAACATACATGAACTCATGAATAAATAATAATAATGCATACTCATAGAGAAACTCATTTAAACAACTCTATAAATATACAAAACCAATTTTGTACGCGTACATCCAACTTACGATAAAGGCTGTCATTCTGATCCCTAATTTTCTTTATTTATATTCAATTAAGTTAACTCGTTTCATAGTCATAAATAGTGCATTCCTCGGCCACTTATTTGTTTTTATATCAAAGTCCTGTCTCGTATTACTTTACAGATTAAGCTACCATTAATAAAATACGGCAGGTGATTGAGCCCCGAGGACAATGTAAACAAAATTGTGACTTAGTAAGTCGAGTTTAAATTGCTTACTCGTTGCAGCAAGATAAGAATGTTAGCGTCCAACTGCGAGGATGTTGAGTGGCATTTCCCATCTTGTTAATCGTCAAAACTTGCTGACGATTGTCGTTTTAATCGCCATTGAATCGTTGAACCGCGGTTTTTGCGCTCTGCACCGCTATTAAGTCGGATGTCCAGTTAAACTACCCTGCACGCGGTTAATTAACTAAATAATTCATACGAAGTCGCTTTCCAGATAACGGGAATATTACGTCACTCCTTATGAAGAGTGATGAATCAATGAATGAAACGTGATGTTTTTCTTGTCTATTACACAAAACAGTGATGTGTACATGTTTATTTAGCCTACTTTACTCACATACGAAGATAATATTAACTATTACTGTAATTTAATTACAACTAGTCTAGCAGTGATTGATTGCATCATGGAGGTTTGCTAATTATATCTATTAGTAATTGAGAAATTACAGTATCAATGTTCGAACATGTCTATTCCTTAATCATGCCCGTTTTACTCAAATTCCGTTACACATAATATATGATTGACGCAAATTAATTAATTAATGTAATAAGCAACAGAGCGCCTACTTTTAGAAGTGTAACTGTTTTTATTAACACACTTTGATTTATGCTCAAGTGGCTAAGTATAACAATCGCAAGAGCTTAATTACTGCAGTTTTTACACAAAGAATGTTTTCATTAAATTATTCTCTATTGCGTTTGTAATTGCAGCATAGTAGAACGTCCATAGCGGGTTGAACGAAACATTGTTAACATTTGTTATACAAATACTAAATATTTTAAAATATTACGTTTCAAATACTGTGTTACTGATTTTAAATATATTTTAATATTATACAATGTTTTCGCTATTCGTTCATTGTATTGGTTTTATTACCTATTGATAAATGTTTTAAACATTGATTCCATTCACTTTGGGTTGATGTGTAATAAAACAGTTTATTTTAAGTTTACATGTATGTTGGCATATAAAAAGGTAAAACGTAAATTAAAAAACTGTTTATTGTTTGACTGTCTAGATAGAAATGGTTGTAACATTTAACACATCAAGAGTAGGTAATCATTTTTATAAACGATTAAGATGTTATTTTTTTCTTTTACTAGGTTTGAGAAGCCATTTAACTTATATACTTATTTGCATCGTATGTGATGATTTTATCAGATATTAATGCGGTTGTATACTCATGAAGTACATCTCTAAATGGGCTCAAGAACATTCTAACGTGCATACCTTCGCGAGATTAAGAGTAATTATGTTCAAGTAGCTCCTTGCAGATAACTCATCCCGTATCTGAGTAATAAATGTTTCAATGTACACTCATAGACTGCACTATCATTTACCTTGCAGTAATTATACCTAAAAGGGTGTGGTATAAAGAGAGAAACAAAGGAGTTGGTAACCTAATCTTCTATGCCGTTGCTTAAGTGGAGCTGACGTAAATTTGCTATGAATATATTTACTTACGGATTAGATTAACCAAATTAAAAAAACTTAATTAACTATTTCTTGATTTTAACAGATACAGAAACCAACATAGATACCAGATATACAAGGTTGATGATTTATTGTGTTTTACTGTGTCTACTTATTTATTTGAATTTGAGTTTTGTTTTAAATTGACTTCCCTAACTGTCGACTGTTTTAGACATGTTGTCAATTGTTTTCTGTGTGTTTTTCATACGAGTAACGAGTAAATTATGCATTATTTCGAAAACCATTCTATCCATAGCTTATGCTACTGTTACTTAAGCAATTTAAAGATTAACTTACAAAGATATTATGTCTTTGCCATGACCTAGAACTTCCCACGCGTACCACGGTAATAGTGTTACTCGAATACGTATACTGTTCGTAATTGGATTCAGCTTAAACCGTACGCACCAAGACATTGTGACGCGGAATAGATAACCTAATATATACATGAGCATTGAATGTAATAATTGGATTACATTAATGTGGATACAACAATGTTTCAACTATAATGTATTATACATACATTGAAATTATGTTTAACTTTCTTTCAATAAAACATTTATGAAGTTTAATTACAAATATTTATTGAATGTATTATTTCTTTACTTTAAATAAGTCAAATAGCTTTGAACAAATGATACATAGTTTGTAATATACACAGTATAAAAGGAAAAGGTACCAATCCTATAAATCTTTCAAAATAGGCATAGCAGGATACTTCAATATACCATATTATTTATAGAACTTGTCATAATTATGCACGCATAATACATATGCAACATACTTTCATAAACATGGTCTCGTTTTGTAACCGCATAGCTGTGTATCGATGATGCGTTAACTCGATATCGACATCATGTGAATGAACAGATTACCAAATCGAGTGGTGGAAGGAAATGATTCCGAACACAAGTAACTGTTATGCGCTTTTAAACTGCCCTGGCCGGTTCCCGATTGGCAAAGACACTCAGACACAATTTTATTACGTGATAAGCATTGTATCGAGATCTTGTTACAATGTAAACAACGCCCTCAAACCGCTAAGTGTGAAATCGATAATGTAAATGAGAAATAATGCATCAAAGTAAAAATTAGTTGAGACCACTCATACCACGTTCTTTGATGATAAAAAATTGTGGGTTTTAATTACCTTTACAACAATTATCATGGAAACATGGCAGCAATATCCTCAATGAACAAAGAACGTTGCTCAATAGCAATTGATAACACATCGCGATATGTTCTGTTAACGTGAAGTTTCAAAATATTTGATTTACTGTTGATATAGTGTTTAATTGTGTATAAAATTCATATTTTGTTTGTTTACAATGTCATGTCCGGTGCGGTCTTTAAATAACTGAACGGACGATGCAGGCGCAGTCGCGACGTAACTTAAACTAAGATAAACAGATCAAAAAATAAACTGACGGTTAACAGATTGCCCAAAAATAACATCATAATTCACTGTTCATAAAACTTGGACGAAAGAAACTTACTTCCTTTCACATTTTTTGTTTAAGATTTTTCTAAAATAAGTCTATAAAGGGCTACCTGAAATTGATAAAGACTTAATACACTATAGACTTAATATAAGATAAATACTTTTGACGGCAATCAGACGACCACATACAATCTGTTTGTAGTAGGTATGTTAGCATAATTGTATGCAAATTTACACAACTGACGGAATAACCTTAGAAATTTTCGCGTAAGTTAATAATATTGCACAGCCTTGTACGAACACATTTCATCATTGTTGATGTACTAATTTTGATATGATACCCTAACTTAAAACAGTTTTATTACCTTCATGTACATATTATATAATTATATTAGTACTTAATTAATATATCGCCTCTTTCTTATATATTTCTTGCAGTGTTACCTTTCCTTTCGCTTTTTCGCCCACTCAAAGCCTTTATTTTACTACCGCTTTATAATTTATAATTAGGATTTATTATTCAAAATAATGTTTCAATGTTAAGTGATCGTTTTCGCATAAAAATGATAAGACATCCAGTGCTCATTTAAATGTAATAAAAGATGTTATTCAGATTCCAACACATTATGTTATATTATAGTTATCTAGGCCATAAGTGTGTAATTTCTTGTAATTAGAATTAATAATATTGTAAAAATTTATGTGTGCTTGCAATTTATTGACCATATTTGGCATTTTTATTGTACCTCTTCAAATTAAACTCGATTAAGAACTTCTAAGGGAAGAGTGTCTCTCCCGAGATACAGTCAACAGACTAGTTTAGGAGAGCACTGCCCATTTTTGTAACTAGTTTAAGATTTTTGTGAAATAAACTTTTTAAAACTTTTTTTTTTAAACTTTTTATTTATTAATACCAATCTTAGGAACAAATCTGCTACAGCGTCTCCAAGATACTCAACTTTTACTACATGATGAAATAAGAAGTAAATCTCTTAACGCATCTATGAAACAATCACAATTAATTACAGCGAATGCGCGTAATAAATTAGCAGGTATCTCTACGATCTTCCAAGTAAGTATGTTGAATTTGCTTCCTTTTGAATAACTGGTTTAGTAACTCTAATGCATCTTATTAATAACGTAGCAGATGTTACGAAATATCGTAACTCAATTCCGATTTGTGTGACCCCCATTTTTGTACCAAATTTTGCTTAAGTTTATGATGAATTCAATGTGTTTATTTCGCAACAGATGAATCAATTCAGTTATGATTTGCGATATAACTAAAGCATATTAAGGCAAGGTCGATCGATTTAGCGGTGATAACAATAAATCATATATTTATAAAATTTGGTGCTATACAAATAAATAATAAATTATCGAAATCGAATTATAATAATGTTCTCATTTAATAGAAGTATATGGGAGAATATTATGAATTTAGTTCTGATGCCAGTATAGATTACTTAAAGACATGACTTATACATTTAGCAACTAAATATTGTTACATAAAACTTATTCCTTTTAGAATTAAATCGACACTTAAGCAACAATGAAATTAAACTATCACACATAATAGTTAATTCGTTTATATAATATTTCATTCAACGAAATTCTATTATGTAAATGTTTACGATATATTCATAAACCGGCCTGTGTCACGTGTCGCAGTGCAATATCCGAATAGTGTGTATGCGGAGTCATCCACCGAAACCGTAGAAAGGGAATGAATGGCTGCACTTGTCGTCCGATTTGTATGAACTTATCAAGGCAACTTTGGGTGGAATGCGTCGCAAGGGGCTTCGATTCTGCTACTTACGACTAGTCTGAGTACGACAGTTACTTAACATTGTGGTAGAGGCATTAAGTAATTTTTCATATTATTACGATTCTATTCCCAAAAGTTGTGAAAAAAGGGATGGAAGAATTAGTGTTATCGATAAAAATATTAATAGTTATAGGTAATAGTCAGTCTACGCAGCGATCCATTATTCCACTACAACTATCCGTGTTGGGTTTTGACTATTCACTTGAAGCAGGATTTCAAGTGGTAAATGTAATGCAAATGGTTCGTTTTTTTTACAACGGTACAGATAATATTAATACTCTATTAGCCATGATTTTTATTGAATAAAAAATAATTATATGTGTTAATAAGAAAGGTAGGAAAGGAAATGTTATCCTGTAAACACATCTGTATTGGATAGAAGTCTAGTAATTGAATTGGGTCTAACATTTTCTACTAAAATCACGCATGGTAGTAACAATAATCGGTAATACTTAACTGGAAAATGAACCATTATTAATGTTGAAGCTAACAATTTCTTGAAATGTTCTTGTGAAGCCATTCTTACATCACAAGAGTCAATATGTATACACAAAAAAAAACATAGAATATAACTGAGCAAATATCTCTAACCACAAAAACTTTAGCATAATTAAAATAAACACCCAACGTACCAGATAAACCGAACAGATCTTCAAGCTCTCAGCATAAATCGCTAAGTTCACGCTCAACTTGAGTAGGAGAATCGGAGCAGTGTCGGAATACGATCGCTGCTGGTCCCACTCCTCACTCCGTTCGTCAGTCGTGTTCCGCGCCCCGAAAGCAACGCACATCTCTGCCGTCCATAACAAAAAAACACATAACAGGGATCGATCCGTGATACGCACAGATTGACTTCAAATCGGAGATCATGTGAACAATAGTGTTGTGCTAGTGAACCTTTTCTGTGACTTGATCGACAATAATCTTGTTATTGCTAGGAGGAATTCTGACTGTCTCCAGGTGGATCTTATTGAAGGTATTTTCTTGCAAATATTCCTTTTTATAAGTAGTAATCGATAGGTTTAGGGAATTGTCAAAAATCTTATTTACATTTGATCCGACTCGTAGAAAATTGGCATGAGAATAAATTATTCTATCATAATTAACCTATACAAAATTTTATGTTTTAGTATATATCGTAAATATTTTTCCGAAGATAATGTAAGCTTACATATGTATTTAGTAATTAGTTCGATCACAGCAAACATTCATGTAAGATTAAAAATATATGCTCTAAAGAGGAATTGAAATAAAACGAAACGAAAATAAATATCTTAAATTACAAAAATACACCGATACTCAGTACGACGACATCAAAGGTTGACCAATTTATAACGCAAGCTCACACTTGGCATGTTTACCAAAATAGACATCAAGGGCCACTTCCTAACATTGAAAAGCATCAGCTAATTAGTTAACTTATTCGGTAATGGTGTAAGTTCTCTCATGGTGTGATCTGGGAGCATAAGAAACTTTAATGTTTGGAAAACTGGGCAGGTATAGTAATTTATGTACATACAAACTATGTAATAATACAAACTAGTAATTAATATTGAATATAATCAATAAGAATCACGTTTACATTAGTTTTGTTTCCTCAATCCAATTTGTCCTGCAAAAAATAATATTGTACAATAAATTTAAGTTCTATATAAAACCAGATCATAACTTGGAATAAAAGTTTGCATAATAGTACAGTATAATATTGCATCCATTCATCCATGGTATTTTTGTTTATTTGGAATGATACGCGAGAGATAAATTAAATGATATGAAGTACATTTTGACATAAACGGTACTAGTCCCTTGGTAATCTAATCATAGTTAAAATTTGTGTTAAGGGTAGTGGTTAATGTATATCAATTATATCGACAAGGTATCTTAATCTCTGCAACTCTGTAGACGCCGAAATCTTAGGATTAGCGTTTAATGGTTAATTCACACCACAGAGTTCGTCAATACATCAAATAATCATAATTGCATTGTAACTAATAATTCTTAGACACCGTCAGCAATAAGCTATGTCATCACGATCCTAACGAGTTATACCCCGGAAGTACTAGTATTTAGCTGCTTGTTGAACAAAAACATGAAGTTATCAATATAACTTAATCACGTGAACCTCCAAAAATATATCTTCGTATTCATTGACGTTATCTGTCTGACATCTCTCTCAAAGATCTCTTCTCTGCAATCTCAAAATATCATAATAATTATGAAGGAGTCAACCCATCCTTTCGTCGAATATTTATCTTCAGATTAATGATACGTACTACTGTGTATCGTGATGAACTCAAAGTTACACGCCCTTTTAATAACAAAGAATGTCTTGACAGATAAAAATGAAGCACAGAAACTGGCTAAGCCGGGTTTTAAGAAGGCTGCTCATTCCGAGATAAAAACAAAGTGATACAAATTACTATCCTTGGGGTCGCGTTAAGCGGATTCGACATTTATAACATTTTATGCTCGCAATAAAAAAGCAAATCCACCAGTTATTACCATTTGCATACGCGTTAAATGTCACGAACATCAGTCGCAAACATTGTATAGGTGACAATACCTGCGTAGTATAAAAAATCTAGTTCTATTGAAACATTCTACAGAAGGCCTGAAAGTAATTGGAAATATTTGACTAGAAACATCGTTGTTTCCTTTAAAATTAATTAATTATTAGATCTGTTATATTACCAGCACATAAAATTTACAGTTTACGATAGATAATGACTGTGGGGTCTTTTAACATTTACAAACAGGTTGAGTGTAACTCCGGAAGCTAACAGGTTTAATGAACACGAGATGGATACGTATATTGAAAAGTCCAGGCTAATAAACAGTAAGATGCCTCACTCCGGTAGATAAGAGAATAGTAATTTAGTCAAATCATTAACCGTTCTTACGAGTTTCTGATCTTACATATTTATTACGTCGATTGAGTAACTGGCTTTCACTGTTAACTAGTAATCAATCGATGCAACACGCGAGCGGTTTTAGGTAACAAAATGATTCGAGAGTAATGACCAACACATTATGAATTCCTTTCAACATGACACACGTGCGTACTAAATCGTACGCAATGAGATTTCGATGGCAGAAACTTATAGATTACAAATCGAAAGTTTACAATGACTCGTCAAGTGTGCTGATGATATTTTATGTGTGAAAACATAGAATCGCGTGTCTCACTATCGTAACAGATCTACATTGTTCCGAATAATTGCTCGCCTCGACGATATATCCAAAGCACATGTGAAACAAATCACTTGATGTGTTCCGGATGGATTTAAAGCGATACGATCTACTTGCTTTGGGAAACGCGAGATTACCTACATTTCGGTTTTTAATAACACGCTTCGAAATGTTTAATTTTATTTCCCTCGCTCGGTGATTGCCTTCTGGTGAGAGGAAGAAATTAAACGCGATACGACTTAATAATGTTGTTCATTTTATTATTAGTGCATTCGTATTCAATAAAGAAATAATGTTAACTATTCATTGAACTTACAAGCCTAATTATAAAACAAATTCTATTATTAGCTTTTATTTTAATAATATAGGTACGTTCAATATTCACAATTCACACTAGTTTACCAAGAGAGGTAAGCAAAAATTAATACGAGATTTTCAATCAGAGGCAGTAAAGGTCTAACTAAATATCCTCGCAAAGGGCACTCGGACGGACGTGGGAACATTGGAAACTGCAAACTTTATAGATTTAGGACGACATTGTTTTATTGCGGCTTTTAGAAACTTTTAGAAATGCCACCTCCGCACAAAATATTTGGTGAACGGTTTTTTGCTTCAAGTTTATTGGCCAAGGGGACCTTGGTTATCTATTGTTCATATTAGCAAGAATTTTAAAGGGAAGGACAAGTACCGTTATTAATAACTTAACAGTAATATGAAATACAATAGTATACGAACATGTTTCTAAAAATTTTGTAGGGAGACCTATCCCATCTTATTCAATCATAGTCTTTTTATACGATGGATATGTCGGTCTGGCTACGTCTGTTACTAATACTTCTTTTTAATATCATCACAACCCTAAAAGTTATGTAAATATGTCCGAAGAATTAGTGTCTCAGAGGCTCAGTCCACCTCGAATTCATACAAACCTGAGCAATCATACAAATATACCATAATTATGTAATTATACATAGTTTAACTCAGTAATTTTTTGTATAATCTGTGGTCTAGGTTTCCAAGCCACGAAGGTAGCTTATGCCGATGATTAATAACAAGTCATTTGCTAAAACGGTTTCACTTGTCTCCTTACCGTTGCAATAGCCTTCCGCCCACCCTAGAATGGGCAGTGTCCGCCCGCCCACAGCTTCATAAATTCCACCTTTAAGGGCCCAGGACCTGCCGACTTAGGAATCGGAGTGACACGTTACTTATTATACATTATACTAAGTTATATTTGCCACCCGGAGAGTAAACGCGAGTTAATAAATTTTAGGTTGATTAGTTTAGCTGTGTGTTTTACAGCTATAACTGAAATTTCGATAAGTGATTCACAGATGTATCCAATAGTGTTATTTGTTTTATTGTATGTTATCCATATTATCTGTACTCTTATTTTCCGCCTTTGCTTACGATATTTAACTGTGTAAACGAAAATACCAATATTAAATCCTGACATATACATCGAAACGCGTTTCATATAATTTTGGACGCCATTTTAATACACCTTTAATACACATACCAATATTTTTCACCTACGTAGTTAGGCCATTTCTAAACACGGACAGCTGAACCAACTTGATACAGTCAAGCAGGGCTTTAACCTCATTGTGGGGAAATATCCTAAATAGTTAGAAGCAAAAACGTCCGTTGGCAGAGGGAAACGAACAAAGAATTTGCAACGTGCTAGAGAGTAGGCACATGGCGCATTCCTCATTCATTGTTGGGCTTCTTAATAGCCAGCATTAAAATGCTAAAAGGTTTTATCAAAACAGCCGCACCATTAAACTGTGCCTAGAAATTCTAGCGAAACGTGCCGTCAGTTTAACCCGGCAGTTACAAACATCTTGTCCAAGCATTTGTGCCTAATTGCAACAGAAAATGCTGCCCGTGTTCGTTTTTACCGTAACCGGAACGTTTTCTTGTCCAAACTTTGCCCTGCAAACATGACAGTTGCAAATTGTGGTTTAAAGCTTTTTACAGACTTCAGCTTGTGACTAAGAAGGTATTTCTTATAATGAACTTTACTTTAAATTACTTTGATGAAGAAAATAATAATATCAAAGGTTTATAAAATCAAAGAATATTATATAATCACATCAATAACATATAATATTTTTTTTATTTATTAAAAAACTTTAAATATTACAAGGGTCTTCTTTGTTAACTGTAAAATTGAACTTACGCAGATAATAAAAACGATATAGAATTTTACACTCAAGTAGCATTCATCCTAAGAAATGAACTTACCTAAATATCTAAAAACATAGAGATCTTCAAAGGTTTCCGAAAACACATTTAGTATAATAACAATATTTTTTTATTGTTCAAAAATAATTATTATTTGACTTAAAATTATATAAAATTGTCGACAGTATTTTTTATCGAGTAAACTCTAGATACCTACTATCAAAACGTTATTCAAAAGGTGCACTCGATAGATTCATATATGTACTTGAGTATATCTGTGCAGTAAATGCATATTCCTATAGTGACAAAGATAGGACCTACTTTGTAAGAGTAGATACAACTTTCCGGATACATGCAACTGAGCATAGGATATTAAATGAATGTAGTAATTTCAATAATTTGTTATACGTAAATTTAACGCTGTGATTAATTCCTAATAGATCTCTTCAAGGTCCATTAATTCCAAGAATACCTTAATCTTACTCTCAATACTCTTATGAAGGTTGTATTCACGATTTTATTGGTACTTAATATCAAGATACACGTGACGTATTTACTGGTTAATTTACGAGTATATACCAGACTGAAAATAGGATCTACCATTGTCCTTTGATAGCCGATAAAACAAGCGTACGTGATGGTATTTTTATATTTCCGATCATGAGCTCAAAGCTCTTGGAATTCCTATTAACGTATAGATGCTTTTCAACGCAATCATATGAACGGGTGTGAACGAAATGTAAATGTCAAAATTTATAATGAATAACCTAAAGAATGTCAGCGATATTACTAATGACATCACGTGACAATCAAGTTGATGGGTGACCATCCAGATTGTATCATGAAACTTGAAATAGGCATTATCTATATGCCGCACGTGGTTTACTATTGTTTTTTAATATTCATACTGATCAAGAAATGATCTCTAATGAAACCATTGTTTTAATATTATTTTATTTTCTTTTCAGTTTTCATATTGTCTTTGAAACTGAACTACAACGTCTGTTCCGGATAAATTCAATCTGCACTGGCATGAGGTAAGATACTCGTTACATAATTAAAATCCACACACTGTATAGCGTGCTACATATAAATAAAATGTACTGGTCGATAACCTAGCAACTTGTCACTTATGTTCCATATTAAAGTCATCACAGACGTAAAACAAGTAAAAGTAAACAATCATTTTACAACTGCAAAGTCTTCTGTACGAAATGAATTAAAAGACGTTAAGAAATTATACGTATCAGTAACAACAAAAGGACTCAAAATATGAGGAAAGAACTTAATTATCATATAGTACTGCTGCAATAACAAACGTATGTTACTTAAATCAAACTGTTTGGAAAATTGCCTAGGAAACTTAAGCTAGAAAATGTTTTAGTTTTAAAACTCGCCGCCTGGTTAAAACAATGTCATCTTCATTTCACAAACGAAAGGTTTGCTTTCGAATAGCCCAATTATGGTACCATTTGTCGGCTCCAGCAAAGAACTAAACACCTGTCGTCATGCTCTAGTGTCTGGTTCAATGAACCAGCTAACGCAGGCATTGCAAACATCGCCCTGATTGCATCTATTTGTGTGTGTAACATCAGTTTAACGATATACTGTTTACAATTAGTGGGCGGAGAGGCGAAATAGGTCATTATTTCAGCATTCCTTTCATCCTGTATGTGCATACGAATGATGGTACACTAGAAAAGTCAGAATCACAGGGCCTGTTGATTGACAGAATACATGTCGGTTCAACCTTTCTTGTACGATAATCATGGAAAGAGAAAGAGTAAAGCTTTTACATTGTATAATAAAATATATTTAATTTGAGACCTGTAAATACGAATAGGTAATAAATAGTAAAATAACAGGGGTTAAGTAATTAAGTATTGTATAATTATTTCTGTTAGTTATGATAATACGTAGGCAGAATTTATCCACCGAATATTTATGCATAAGCACCTTGGTATTGCATAAGTAATGCCTCGACACTTGTCGGCATAAAATATTCATCAAGTCACATAGCTAAGCAACCGAGTCTTTATGACTTTGCCTCTCAAGGTTAACACACCTATTTATGTATCTAAATCAATGCTGGCTACCATATTCTACCTTTCGCTTTTTTAATATGACTGCAACGGTGCAACGCTTAATTCAGTTTTAGTCACAGATTTACATTTTATTGAAATAAGTTGTAACATAAATACTCATAATATTAATTTAAATTTAACTAAGAAGGGAACTTTTATATTGAATATTAATTATATTAGTTGATCGCAAACGATACCTCATATACGTATGAAACCGTGTTCAAATATTTTTTACTTGAAGCTGCATAGTTTTACTTTAAACAGATGCGCAGGTTTCAAGTGTACAGACAACATGTGTGGCTAAAAATATGCAATCACTTCACCCAACAATTACTTAAGAAACCAATGTGCGAAAGCATTTACGACTAACAAGAAACACATCGCACAGCTTGAATATCTCGGAATCCTATTTGTTTACTATTTATTCACTTTAAGTGCTGGACACGCAACATACATAGATAATAAAAATATCAAGTTTTAGCAATTCATCCACGCAAGATAAATCGCAAAATTTAATGAAGTAGTAGTTATTTTATCACAAATAAAGGGAATAAAATAGGGCGGCTTCTCTTTTGATGAAATGACTATAAAAAATTAATAATGCTAATTTTATTTCATCTTTATCTGTATTTTATTTCATGTGTCCATTTTAATTGTCTAATAATTTTTTTATTATATTACTCGTTACAAGCTTAATATTATCCTCACTTTATACCATGAGAATCTATTAACTTTATGATGCACTAAATTAAAATATTATCCTTATGGTTGTGCCTGAGAGACAGGCAAGAAAAATAGGCCTGGTATGGGTTAATCTGCCAACGGGAAACAGGTTCTGCGGCTGAGTTAGTAATCATACAAAGGATATATCTGTATCGGTGGCTTCCGTCGTACTAGCTAGCGTATTAAGAGTAGTGCATTTAATATGAGTCATCGTTCAAAGCTAAATACGGACTTGTAGCTAGTAGTATTTTGAGCTAAGCGTCAATCAAACCAGCTCTAAATTAACGACCTGTGCACCATCTTAACCACACCACTAGTCTTACGGATAACTTGTTTGATATTTTTACACTTTGCACACTTGACTGCTTAGTTTTACGATACATAACGCAATATGACATAACTGTACACCAGAGGCTAGTAGACAGTGATCTATTGTAATACGTATGAGCGTTTAAAAAATATCACACACGTTACGTTAGTCAAAATCAATATCCAACAGAACTAAAAAGCTAAGGAAACATGACTGTAAGTTTTGAATTTTATAAAGCGATAAACACATCATAACACTTTTAATACAAGTCGTCTAAAGTAATTGAAATATCTTCGTAATCCTGATGGTGCTTCTCAAACCTCTGACTATTCTGAAGTATAACAAAGTTCCTTGTACCACAATCCTTACGTAGAGAAAAAAATATGAAAAAGAGAAATGGACAAATAACATAGATTAGATACTTAGTTTCGTATTCTTAAAGAAATACATAGTTTCATCACTGTCTGTACATGATCTTCTTAAAGATACCATAACACCTGCCCTCAATAATTTCAGAGCAGAAGCCGGTGCATGCGACGTGCCACGATGGTCGCGTGATCGGTCACCATGCGCCTCTTCCGAGGAGCGAAGCGCAGCGAAGTGACCGCGCCGCGGGAGCCAGCGCCACCGTCTCCGGCGGGAGACGCCGCTGCCCTCGCCGACTATCACCTGGTCACCGCGCTCCCTGCCATGGTCATGGACGATGACGTGCGGGAGATTAAGAAAGGTTGGTTTAGTAGCATGAAATTGTGAAGAGTTTTAGCTATAATTGATTTAGTAACCGAATTTAATCCCTAAAGTAATATACTATAACTCGGGTCATACAACTTCAGTCGTTGTAGGGGTTTAACAACCAAAGTCCGAATAAACACTTAATCATATCTTCGTACGTACCGAATGCTTTTCTAGTCTTAGAACTCAATGGGACAAGCTCCTATTATTTCCTATGTTAAATGTATCTATGTTTTTACTGTAATAATATTCGATTATCTTATGCAATTCTACATCAAATTTCAGTGTTCGCAACATGGGGACGTCGAATGGGAAAAAAGTTGGACCTTCTCCGAAAGCCAGATTCGAAAGAAGCTTCAATGCTTCCCCCACACGAAGAGGATTTCGTTGACGACGTCAAGATTAATTCACCCCAGTACAAAAAGAACAAGAATTGGAAAATGGAAAGAAGTTATTCAGAAGCTACGTCACTCAAAAAAGATAACGATACCGACTCAATACGTAGCGGTTCCAGGGACAGATCTCCTAGCCCATTTAAAACTTTTTTTCATAGAATGGGTTCAACTGGTATGTTGAATTCTTCTAAAACTCAATCGCTGAATACGAGATCTATTGACAAATATGAACCTTCCAATGAGTCGGCTCCGCTATATCGCAGCTGTTCAACTTCACATTTATCCACATATATAAAAGCTGATGATCCATCTGACGGCATAGACTTACAGAATTCAGGCAATAGTTCCAAGAAAAATTCGCCAGTTAAACAAAATAAACTTGCAGAGGATGCTTTTGTAGTAACATCAGCAAAAGCTGTGAGTTGCGATAACATTCCGAACCTTGATGGACACACCAGTACTAATATGACCAAGAAACCTAACTTTCCTTACGCTTTCTTGAGATCAAAACTATCTGTGCTGCCAGAAGAAAATAGTTTTGCTTCACAAAGGTCCAATTGTGTACGTCAAAGTTTCTCAGAAAGAATTGCCAGAAAATCTCCAAAACCACAAAGGGAAAGATTATTTATTTCCAATTCAGAAGAAAGATACCAAAGCAGCGATTGTATTTCGGTAAATGAAGATATGCTCCTTAATTCGCCATTACGAAATGACTACCTGCGGAGTTCAATAAGAAGTGTTAGTAATAATCAAACTTATTCGCCAAGACACGAAGACACATTGAGAAGATCGTCATTAATATCGAATAGGACTCCGTTTGATTTCGATCCAATGATGATCCCTAGAAACAGGAATAGTCTGCCAGTATATGAATATGCAACAGTTGCAACAGGCTCAGTGAGAGACATCCGTTGTGAATTTGCGTCATCTTCACAGAGTATTCATCATAACCCAGAAACCACAGAAATATTACAAATGCATCGGTTAAGTAATTACGTTAGTTCGAATGAATCAGGGTATGATAGTGATGGCAGACCTACAGATGAACATAGTAACCATTCACCTCCAAATTATAACATGTCAATCAGTTCTGAATGTTCCAAAATTGCAAACTGTGATTTACTGGGAAGTCCCGGTCTTGGAATGTTCACAAGACAAAGAAGCCTGAATCACAAAATTAACAACGGAAAGATTCAAGTACCTACACGTCGGAGTTCAACCCCGTGTGCTCTTTTTCCAGTTGAGAACGTCTCTGCATGTCAATATCAAAATGATAATAACGAAAATACTAACTCAAACATATTCAACCCCAACACTTCAGAACCTAACAACGGTAAACCACCACCCTTACCCAAGAAAACTATGAACAAGAAACCGCCACAGATCAATAGAATCACTGACGAAACAAGAATACAATCACGGAAAGCCAGATTTTTACACTCTCAATTGCTTAGTTATGAACAAAATTCTTCCCAAAAACTTGGAAACATACCAATCAGTAACAGTCCCAACACAAATAACTCAATTGATAAATCGGATTTGCTGTGTGGGGCTGCCCCCTGCACAAAAAGATTTCGACAGATAAGATTGATTAAATCAAGGATAGATGAAAGCCTTGGTGTTTACTTGGCGCAACACAGAGTCGATTTTGACAATATTAGAGCAAATTATGAAATAAGATACATTGTTATAAAGCTCGATTTTGATGGCATAGCCCATCGAGATGGCCGACTCCGCATAGGCGATGAAATAGTGAATGTTAATGGCAAGATTCTTCGGGGATTAGTTTCTCTAAAAGAGGTCCAACATATAGTTAATTCTTGCTCTATAGAAACCAGAGATTTCAATGGTTCCATATGTCAGAAATACTTGGTTGACCTTGTAATGGCCCACGATGAAATCTCACCGCTAACACTGAGTCGAATAATTAATAACCAACTGCCAGACCAAACACATATAATAGCGCCAATACCAAACATGCCGCCTGACATTATTTCTCAAACCATACGCAAACCTTCATCAACAAATCAAATTACTATTGAAACACACTTTCCAACCAATGATCAAGTAGTAACCACAAACAAAATCACAATAAATTCCAAAACGGATAGCCAATCAAGATTTGACGAAATTGACAATATGCGAGAAAACTACGTGAAAACAATCGACTGTGGAATTCAAGTGAGTAACGATTCTTTAAGCTTTAACCAAAAAAGTGATGATGAAAAGTTATTTGAAAAAGAATTTCGTCAATGTGGTACTTCTTTGCAGAACGTGACGAACATCGAAATATCAACGAGGTCGTCTACTAGCCAGCAGCCAAATATGCATAACATCAACTACAGGCCGATATCAATCCATAATTCTATACCACAATCAATGATAGAAAACTATCCTATGAGCACTCGCAACACTCAAAATGAAATTAAGGACACTACGCCCCATTACGTGAAACACATACCGAGAATTTATCAAAACAGGTCGTATGAGAACATACCAGAACAATTGAGGATCAACAGCCGGAGTAGAATATTCCACAGGATTGGTTCTCAAAGAAATACGCCCTGCCGCGGTACATTGACTCCAGACATTACCAACGAGACTCAACGCACCTGTCACTATTCCAACTTCATACTGCACAAGGTAGAGTTTTGGAAGGGGCCTGGACACAAGAGCTTAGGGTTCAGTATCGTTGGCGGAACTGATTCTCCGAAAGGTCAAATGGGGATCTTCGTGAAGACTGTCTTCCCAACTGGACAAGCGGCGGATACGGGTACAGTTTTTGAAGGTATGTTTTTACTCATCATAAACAGTGGACTTCATTAATGCTTCGGTACACCCTTACAAGAAGCAAATTAATAATTTCGAACCACATCAATAATTTCTTTTTGTTTTGTAATTCTTGCTATACCAGGAACTAAACTCATCACATATGTACCATACTTATAGCACTACTCATTAAATATTAATATGACAATGTTTATGTTCCAGGTGATGAAATCTTGTCAGTAAACAACGTGCCGACTCGAGGGCTGAGCCATGCTGGAGCTATTTCTCTTTTTAAGCAAGTTAAAGAAGGAAAAATTGAACTGACGCTTTCAAGACGAAGGTATAGTTGATATTGTACCTAATAGTTTTGGTATTATAATCCATATTTAGCCATCCTATTTTTAGTAACTAAGCTATTATACATTGAACATCAAAGTTACTGTTTCGATGATACACGAAATTTATACTTCAACCATTTTCTTCAGCAGAGAACCCTAATTGCGGTTTATCAAGGAAACGACCCCTCTTTTGCATATTTACGGGAAAGTTCAGTCATAACTTCGGATGCCTGAGGGGCGATATGACCAAAGTTCATTACTTCTATTAGACGTGAGCTTAAAACGAACGACTCAGCTTATCATGTTCAGTAAAAAATACATAAAATATACACTTATTTTCAATTTATACATATTCATCACGTCCATTATCCTACAGAGGAGTTGGTAAAGATTCATCCAAGTATGAAATATAAAGGTTAAATATGGCTCTATTGTTCCCATGCCTATATAAAGACAGGAATAGAAAATACCTTCTTTTTGTTCCAGAGCACCAAGGTCAAGATCTGTGGAACCACTTGGCAGTTTTCGGGGAGAAAACAGCAGAGAATGATTGGTCCCTCGATGTTTGATAACAACGTGCAATCAATTAATTACCTACCTTTCCACTGCCAAAGGCCACCCTTTTTGTATGTACTGGGGAAACTAGAATAATTTTCAACGTCTACTGCCTGAAACTCTTATGCATGCATGAATTATTAATATTATAGATCTCGTTACTAAACTGTACCTATTATAAATGTAATTTAATTAGATAGCTAATACGAAAACTACTAAACTGCAAACAACAAGACTGAACAGTTATCTCCTGAATAAAATGAATTATTAAAATACACTCAAATTCACAATATACGGGTTTCTGTAGATACATCACAAGTTCCTATAAGGAATAGATATTCTTTGTGTTATTAATTTATACTTTCTTGTATATTTTATTTGTTGTAAATATATTGTTATACGTAGATAAAATTACATATATGAGAAGAGTACTTATGTCCGATTTGCTACATGATTATAAATGTTAAATTAATACGATATACAATCTCAGAGACCCTAACGGAAAACACATTATCCGATTTCACAACGAAACTATTCAATCCGTCCACGCTGACTTCTAAAGCTCTCACCATAGGAATTTGTAAATATGTATTATTTGTGTAATAATTCCTTAATCTACACTTACTCATTAAGTTCGATTAAATAAAAAATCTTATAATTAACCTTTTTTTTTAATTGAAATAAAATAATCATAAAATACACTACATAATGAATTACACATATAACAAATAATATTAACGCAAGACACGATTCTAAGATTGTACCTGTATAACGGTTGAGGTTGGGGTATGAAACTTTAAATAAAACTTGCAAAGACGTTGGTCCTTCACACGTTCACTTAACGTCACACAACAGCGCTACTCCCCGCAAAATCCAATGGTCCGGACTCTTCTGTGTCGGCAGCCAAAGGGGCGTGATGAATGTCAAACCAGTTCTACGGGGATTTTTGTACACTGGACACTGAATGACAAAAATATATAATTAGTGCTAGCTGGTACATAAAAAGAACGCAGACGTTCTTCCATGCATGTCGTAGGAGACGCCTAACGGACTAAGGTATAATGGAATCTATTGGGCGGTAGGCTAGCAACCTATCGCCAATTTTCCATATTCTTTCATGTTGATAAGTGACCAAGGAGATGTTTTCATGCCCGAGGTTCTGCCATTAAAGAACGTGAATGTATATGTATGTATGAAATTAATCAAGCATAAATAACAAGTTAGTCTGGACATGAATAGAACATTTACTAGCTGCCATTCTAGCCACATCGCAAAAGGCTATACGGAAATCGGGGTCTAGAAACTAACGGGCATGCAATTGTCTCTTTGCCTATACTTTAAATGATAAGGACAATTATGTCACCGTAGGTCAGTCCACCATGAAAGGAGTTTAAAGACTTAAAGTTACTATTTTCATATATCAACATCATACACGTAATAGTTTTGAAGGTATTGATACGTGATTTTCAAAAACTTTTAACTAATGAGCTAAATCCAAAATAGCTCAAAATCGTATGCATTGAACTTGCATTCATTTCAATTCTTTTTATGAATGCTCATTCAAAGCTATGTTTCACAAAGCATATATGTCCAATGAGGAGATTTCTTACCTCATACAGCTTAGGATCCTTGGGTGCGGTTGAATTAATGGCGTACACATGTATCACGGGCATACTAGTGAACAGCACTTTCAACGTCGACTCGCATAAACGCTGCGTGCGCCTGTCCCAACCCGCGCCGTCCATAAACAATCCGTGTATGAAGACACCTTCCTGAAATACGACATTTAATAATTATAATAAAAACGTTTATTTTACAACTATAAAAACACACATGAAGGCATAATACAACTTAATACATAACACAGATTTGAAGTCAAACGTACAAGTAGATCCTGTGTGGTGCAAAAAGGCTCCGTCTTAGCTTAGTGTTACTACTATGGTAGTCTGTTATTTGAATGAATGATCAGCTGCTTTTTAGACGGTAAAAAACAAGGTTGTGGAGGTAATAAAACTAGTATGAAAAGCCACTGATTCGATCTTTGTAGTTTTAATCACCGCTTACACGATGTACAACAACATAAACACGAAGAAATGTATATATATTTTCTGAACAAACACACTCAAAGACTTATTTGGCTTATAATATCTTTCATTCTTGTGTATGTAAAACATTTTAGTAAATAATTTCGATTATTTACTTATAACTGTACTGATAATCCCGTGCTCATCTAGGCGATGAGCTAGTAACCTGTTATCGATGTTACATATGGCATCACAACCCTAATATCCATGCTAAAAAGTGACCTCGGAGATATTATCTTGGTACCTTGGTTTGGTTAAAGGATGTGAATGTTAGTAAATTAACTTACTAGTGGAGGTGATTTAATATCCTCGGTCAAATTCTTCGTGACGTCATTATGTAAAGTGACCATATCAAGGGCCCAGCCCTTGTGCATCCTTGTCACCTCCTGTCTCATCGCAGTCAGGAATCCTGGAAGGATTGATAAATTAAGTAAACTAAAACATAAAAAGTCATAGATAGTTTTATCTAGACAGATAAATTTCCTCTCTATGGCGCAAAGTTTATAAAGAAACTTAAAAAGTTATTGTTTAAAGCGACAATCTCGCCTAAATTGCGATAATTCCCAAAATTAAAAAAAACTAAATAATAATCACCGACCTATGAATTTAGCAACTTACACGTAAGAGAGTAATGCTTAAGTTATTTGAGGAAATACTATGTCTGCGAGTTTTTGATAAACACCAAAGAGTTAACGTGTAATAACCTAAAAGATACAAAAATTATCAGCGTAAACCCACTTACAGAAAAAATTGAGTTATATTTACCTTGAGCATTGAAAAAGCCTGTCATCCAAAACGTATTCGGCCGAGCTATAAAACACCATGACGAGAACTGTTCATATCTCTCAAGGAATTCAGTAAACCAAAAACCTAAAGTACTTGATGTCCAAGAAGTTTTCAACCATATTTGAGGCACTTTGGCATCGTATATGCTATCCAAACAATCGCGTAACGACTGAAAAAAACGAATAATGTAGTATGAAGATAGTTGCATTAGTTTAACAGTATCCTTGTTAATTACAAACTTCATAAAATTATACTAAAAATCAATTTAAAATATGTACATCTTTTGAAGGGATGAAGAATAAGCTTGTAGCATATTAGAGCAAGCTAATTGTAATAAACTAGGAACCGAGGAATTATGTCTATCCTCTGAAGTTTTAAGCTTGAACAAAAATAAGTTAAAATTCATTCAATACGCAGCTACGGAATAGAAAAATCATTATTATGTTACATCAAACCTGCAACGGTTCCTGAGATTAGCACGTTTTAACAAATTACAAATTTATTATTTAGATATATATATATATATGAAATGATAGGAATAAGGGAATAGCCATTGCAATATTATTTACTTTTGTCATGACTTTTATCTATCACAACAAATGTAGTATAAGTCATCCATCAATATCTTTTAATACACATATAAGTCTAAGTTGTAAACAGAATGATAACAAGCTTCAGCTTGTGTAGCAAAATATGCAGCACTAAGTATACTCGTATATGGAATCTATTTGCAATTAGGCTTACAAAGAGTCACTAATATTCAATATCAATGCCCTCACAATACTAAATGTTACACTACAGGTGATCGAGGATATGTTTAAGGCATTCCCTAAAAGGGATTAAAATAAGTAAGTACGCATGTGAATTAATTAAATAAAAAACAATACAGTAGATATACATATAATAACTCTTATATTGTAATCAAGTTTCCTTACCTCATTCATGATAATGGTTCCGTCAATGGCTAATAGAAGATCTAGAAGAGTGCGACGAACAGACTTGATGACGCGTTGCATACGGTCTATTTCTTGCCTCAAAAATATTACCATCGAATTCAATGTGCCGTAGAAACGTAACCTATAAGAAAAAATATACAGTACCAAATGAATTTAAAATAATAAAATTAGCTTAAATCAAATAACATTTATACTACAACTTCTCGTTCTATAACAAGCTATTAAAGGAAATGCCCTCCTATACTTCCCAACGAGATAGACAAGAGACTATCGATTGCCACCTAGAATAATCCAAAGAAATCTTTCTCGCCTTCTCACATAATTAACTTTCTTATGCATGCTGTTATGTTCCTCACCTACCACATTACTAAAATTAAATTGTAAAATATTTGAGTATCAAATAGTAATCAATACTCAAAATAATCCTGTACGTTTAGTACCCGTTATTACGTGCGTTCGAGGTGACCGTAGAATTACTACCTTCGCAATTGCTGAGATGGAAAGCTGAACATCGTTATGCCCCGCAAAGGGTTAATGGTCGTGAACGCGTTTGTCTTTTTGTTCACCCGTTAAATTAACGTCATATTTAAGCCCTTATGATGCTAAATTATTATAGGACCTACCTTTCTTTCACTTCATGCGGATCGAAGTCCTTTGGCACTTTATCCAGCATTTCCTTGGCCTGCCTGTAGACGGAGGCCTCGCGGGTCTCACCGCCTCCCCCACTCGACTCCTTGGGTTGGATTGATAAGATAGTGTCCAACATTTCTTGCACGGTACTCCTCTGGTAACTGAACAGAAAATACTATTAAGTACCTACTATATACACATTTGTAAGGAATATCAAATCCACTCAAATTATCAGGGTCCCGATGGCATTTATATTAACCCTTAGTGATGGGTTACTAGACATTTGTACTTGCTTCGGGTGGAGATTGGATTCGGAACTATGAGACATGTTCATTTTATTACCTATTTAGTTGAAACCTGAAAACTTACGTAATATCCGCATTCGCATGCAACCCGTACACTTGGGGCGGATCAGAGTTTTTCATCTTTTCAATTTCTTCTAAATACTCGGCGATATTCTTGAACTTCATTACGCCATAGCCTTTGAAGAATTGGAAATCGTCACGGAACAGTGCGTCCGAGAACCACACACGCGCGAGGCAGGCTAACAAACGCGCATCGTAGTCATCAGTCACCCTGCCGCCATACATGACAGCCGATATCATGTATCTGGAAAATAAGTACGAATGTAATGTCGTTGATTTGGGCGCTCGGATTCTTCCAATAAGACTTTATGGCGCTCAAAAAACATTAAGTAAGTAATAAGAAGTATGAGTGTGAGGTGGTGTATAAATATCAATGAAGCGAAAGCGGTATGCAAGGATCCGGAAAAATGGAGTAAGCAGTTGTCCAATAGTACAGATAAGCTGAAAATGATTTTTTAATTTACCTTACTGTGATCCAGCTAGGCGTTTGCCCTGGTTCTAGTGCTTCCAAATGGTTCTGCACAAACATGCATGAGGCCAACCAATCAGATGAATTAAATTCGTACGGGATGTTCCAACCGAGCGGTCCGAATTTTCGCCTTTCTTGCACGACAGAATGCAAGAACGATACTGTATATATCAGAGGCCGGTAGTAGAAACTGTCACTATAATCCAAAAAGTCTTGTCCCATTGAATCGTACTGTCTTATTAATCCGGCTTTCATACCTGAAAATATTGACATCGATAATAAAAATGTCTTTTTTGCATTCGGGACAAAACGAGTGATTTCTACAACTACATTTATACACTGTGCATTTTAGTACTAGTGAATTACTGTGAACTTATGGCTTAAATGTGTATCAACAAAGCATAAAATAACTAAATTTCAATTTCATTAAAACCAATAATTAATACATCACCTACATTGTATACAGAGAAGTGAATATTTCTAAGAACAAGTGCTAAAAATAATGATAATTTTGATCAAATACATTCCATATATGTTTCTAATTACACACGAAATGAAGCTTAATATCTCAGTGCTACTGCGCTGCTGTTACCTGACGGAGGTTCACATGTATACTTGATTGACATCTGAAGTAGTGTTATAGGGAATTTATCATGCACTTCAGTAGTGATCCATAATCTATAAGGACATTCGATGAACAGTATGTAAAATAAATCTCAAACTTAGTTATTACATATTGTTAAGTGTTTTTAAGTCTAAATTATAAGTTAAAATCTAAAGTTCTACAATATGAGAAACACGGAACAGAATAAGTACAGGTTAATAATTATGGTGAATGTTAGTGGTGCTTACACATAGACCATAATGTGGATGATAAAACAATATATGATATTACGTATGTGTAATTTTCCTGTACACTATAATACAGACTTAAAAATAAATTAATTACCTAAGAGTCAATATCCAATCCTAAATTACTTAATTAACAAAATCAGTTAACAGTACACCACCCCAACAAAAATAAAATGTCAACACTTAGGCTTTACCCGCTTCCACAAAATGTAAAGAATGATTAAAGCTGCAGTTTTGAAAATGGCACATAGGGCGATAGGCTGTCAACCTTCAACTACAAATTCAACGTAGCTCAGTTGTTCTGTATCAGTATCGAATATGACGATAAGGGAAAACATCGTGAGGAAACCTACCTGTTTCTCGAACAGGTAATAGTCAGCGCTTGTAAATGGCGACATGGCTTACAACCTGTCACATTGAGTACTAACTATTTATCTTGTCAACACCTTTGCAATTGTCGAGATGGAAACCTAAACTTCTGACTACACCGCAAGAGTTAATGGTCGAGAACGCTTTTGTCTTTTTGTTTTGTCAACTTGTCACCAATGTTCCCTTACGACATGGCAACCCCGATAGTTATGCTAAAAACTGACCTATGTGATATTATATTTGCAGGATTCTGGAAAAGGATTAAAGGGTGCGAATGTAGGTATATGTATGTATGTATCATAACACCACATTACCTGAAAGTTTCGTGAACCCTGGTACCGCTCATTTCCAGTTCAGAAATCTGGTCCGTTATCTCTTGCATGTATTCCAAACCCAAGTGGCAGTTTTGGAGTAACACCCAAAATCCCTGGGACAAAAATATACATATATATTGACGCCTCTACATCTCCAAGAGATAGGCAGAAACGATCGATCGCCACCTAGAACGATCCCGACAAATCTCTCTTGTTTCACTCACATACTTTCCCATCCATCACTACATAGTATAAAACAAAGTCGCTTTCTCTGTCCCTATGTCCCTTTGTATGCTTAAATCTTTGAAACTACGCAACGGATTTTGATGCGGTTTTTTTTAATAGATAGAGTAATTCAAGAGGAAGGTTTATATGTATAAAAACATCCATTAAGTAGCCAGTAGTGCGAAGCCGGAGCGGGTCGCTAGTAAACAAATAAAGCTAGACAAACTACGTCTTGCCACCTAACCATCAGAGAAATAGAGTTACTCACGTCAACCAGGGCTCTTTCCATCAGTTTCCTTGCGTGAATCTCCTGGCCTTGTCCCATAGAGATAGAGGAGCACGAACACTCCAAACGTTTGGCCGTCATCTCGATAGAGGGCGTGGGGTCAGACCCCATCGCCAAGAAGCCGATCAGGGGTACCAACGGCCTTGACTCCAAAACCATTGCCTAAAACACATAATAGTTATAAATGAGTAGTAGAGTAAGTATATTAAATTGTATATCTTAGGTTATTTTTAGCGACACTATCTGGTACTAATAAATCGATGGATAATCATCACGTACTGCTAGTACTGAAGAGGGAAACCATCTTGAGGAATCTGGATAGACGTATAAACTTTAAAATATTTAGACTTATAGAGAGTAATTTAGGCTAATATCATATAATTTTTTTCTCCATGATAAATTGCAAGAACTAACCTCATAATTGACAATTACAGCCTCCGAATATTTGGGTCCCAACGAACTTACTACATATTTCCTGTAAAAAATAATTATCAATGTATAATTACTTTATCACTTCACAGTTAATATAACAGTATTCTATCACGCCCTACATTTATTACTTGTAATAAATAGATAGACCAAATAGACGTCACACTGCAAATGGGAATCGTCAGAATTACCTATAACTGCTAAGTGAGTAAGTGTGATGTTAATGTAGTGAAACTAATATGCCTTAATCGGGAATATTGATATCCGTGATCTGCCTAGCTCTTTATAGAGTATATTAAACACAGTTTATTATAGAATTTGTACTCACATGCTCTGTGCTATAGTTCTGTCCACACACCAGCTCCTAACAACAAGTAACTTTCTGAACACATCCAAAGTATGCAGCTGGTCTGGCAAGGGCTCTTCCTCAGGCGCCTCCTTATCAAACCTGTAAGAAGAATCAGGAAGTAAAAGCAAGCAAGGGCCACTAAAAATACGTACACATACAATCATGTCCTTTAATTCCATTCAGGGTGGAACCTAAGAGACTTGAAAATATGTGCTAGGTCACTTGTAGCATGGATAAAAACTAAAATATTGTCCGTCTGTATTCCCGGTAGAATATAACTTAGGTCTCTTCAAGGCTAGAGTGAATAGGCTATTAATGGACCAGCGAGTTACATGATCGACCTCTTTGTCACTTACCATCAGGTGAGATAGAGGTCAATCGCTGGACAGTTATTAATAAAAATTAAAAAAAAAAGTATAGAGATCCCGCCACATAAGGTGGCAGTAGCCAAACTTGGAACTAAATTTGACGTTACCGCCATTGCGTGGTATTTTGTATGAAAGGTAAATTTAGTATTACCAGCGTTGTGTTTTTTGCCCACTCTTTGTAATTTTTATGTTTGTTAAGGGTGATTATAATAAATTGATTTCCGGAGTTTCTTGTTAGTTCTTCTCCAAGCTAGGGTCTCCGCTGATCTAACCTCGGTAAAAAATATGTAAAGACAATGCTCAGTGCCATGTTTGAAATAATAGTTTTAAGAGATTCGCGATTTATACTCATGATATAAGATATAAGGGTGTGTATAAGATTCATTGCAGCTGTGGGAAATCCTACGTCGAACACACTAAACGGTCTATTGCGGACAGAGTGAAGGAACACATAATATATGTAATATATTATAATAAGAAGGATAAGTCCCGTTAATTATTAATCATGTTTGAAATAGTTTAATAAACATATTTTGACTTTGATATATTAATTTGTTTTATTTGAGTTTATAGCTCTGCAACCAAAGACCGTTACAAATGAAACCTATAATGTATCGAGCCGTATGGCACAGTGAGTGCTAGTTTTGGCGTGTTTACTGGTAACACTGAATTACGCGACTGTGGCGACGCCTCCAACTGCCACCTTATGTGGCGGCATCTCTAAATGTTCATTTAATTAAAAAAATACACGCACGCCATAGACAGAATCATTGACGTAAACACGAAAAAAAAATAGAATAAATAGAAATGCCAATTCATTATATCTATTGTATACATAATTATGTATTTCGAAACTAAATAAATACACGTACTTATATTTTACGACAGAACAATTACTACTTACCAATGTTTCCAGGCCTTCTCGTTGTTGCTGATCAAAGACAATATGTTGCTAAACTGTCTCAGTGAAGACAACTGAACAATATTCAACCAGGATATATCAGATATCCATTTAAAAGGCTTCGGAGGACAGGTAGTCAAATCTAGAGCAGCTCCACCTGTAGTAAAATATTAAAAAAAAACTGATATAAATATTATGATAGCAACTATGATAATAAGAGAAGGATAAGGAAGAAAGAAAAACATTTATTCACTGCTTATATAGGTACATTTTGTCATCACACTATTATTTACACACTTTGACACAACAACAATACATATAAGGAGTAGGCACTTGATGCAGTGAAAAGGTGCTCAGTATTTGATGCAGCTAAGCTGCGTCACTGATCCTACGACAGCACTCATAGATATAAGATACACACAAACAATACACGAAGAGTATAATACTCATGACCGGTAACATTACAGTAACAATTAATTTACGTAAAACAAACGTTCATTGTATTTGTAGATTGGTAGGTCTTCAGAAACTTATGTCAATATTAGCGCCATAAAATTTTATCGAAAATAGGGTTTAAATTTGCAATCTACAAGTTTCTGTTCAATCTTGTACTTACCTTTAATGAATACTTGGAACTCTTCGAATGTGATATATTTTCTGTTCAGATCAATTTTGAGAGCCAAAAGCACAGTAAAAAGATACTTGTGTTTCTCATAGAATCCTCTGCATATATATTTAAATACATCGAAAGTCTGAAATAGGACCATCATTATCTTACATACTCTTCTCGTTAGACTTTGCAAAATTACATGTAGAATCAATCATAATTCTTAAAAACAGGTAAGTAGAACCATAGTACAAGTGGAATACTGCTTAGTGAATGAATGAACACCGTTAAAAATTTCTCCCTTACTAATTATACTAAAAATAATAAACAAAATTGTAAAAATAGCAATGAATTATATCTTACCAAATATTCCGATATATTAACTATCCTTTTCGACGTTATCGGAGAAGGCGTAGATTTTTCCATAGACAGGTCAAATCTTTCCAAGAACTGTGCCAACGATGTTTGGTACATAGTACATACGAGCGACATGTTGCATATGAGGAAGTAAAGAACGCTGCCACGAGTTGCTACTGGCCGATATTCTTCTCTCGCTGCGTTGATTTTCACTTCTGTTTCCTTTGCTACATCCAGTTTTTCTCGTACCTAAGGCATAGTTAAATATTTGGGAGTTATTTGTAAAAGTTCTTAGATACATATGTTTTCGATGAACGGAACCTCGGAGAAATTATACTTGATTAGTATGTTATATTTTACTATAGGATCATAGCATTAATTTATGTATTTTCCTAGAATTTATTTGAATCAAAACACATTTTAAATAGTATGAGACGTGAGTAAAATTTATATAGCAATTGTTTATAGTAAAAAATGCATAAAAGGAATTTATACTGCTATAGTCTACTGTGTGAATTTGAAATACTATTATCAACTTTACAATATGCTTGCTATAAGCGCTGCATAGTTTGAAGATACAGATTAATACATACACATATACATGCATATATATTCGCGCCTATATGTATCTAAGGGAATCCTGACAAATTTCCCTTGCTGCACTCACACAAAAGGAGTATTTTATTATCTGTGCTAAAGGTATGGTATAATTTAAAAAGAAGATGTTTACCTCCATAGCAGTAGTTTTCGTTGTATTCAGCACTTGAATCAAAGACACGTCTTCGACTAACGATCCCTCTATAGTTGTAAGCTTATGCAATAAGTTCTCTTCTAGATCTTTCATTTTTCGTCTATTTGCGGTTACGTCCATTATAAGTCTTGTTCTTTCTGCTTCCAATTCGTACTTTTCGGTCAATATTACACGACCAAGTAACTGATCTTCAAGGCCTAAGAATTAAACATATGGGTAGTAATAGAAATAGATCTGCGGTATAAAATATATAGAATATGATATAAAATAACTATTATCAGTGTTGAACTAGAGCAGAGGACTTTGTTTGAACATAGTTTTAAGTATATATTTTTTTCTTCGTATAACATAAAGATTTATTTTCAGGCTTAATAATTTAAACAACCAACACATATGCAAGAAAACTATGCTATTGGAATATACAGACAGATCCAGTTAGTAGATTATAATAGTAACACAAACAACTTAATCAATATAAACTGTAATGGCGATGTAATGTATAATTAAATAAATAACATGTAGCATACATTGATAAAAAGACAAAATATCATACAAACCTTGCATTGTAACCGTAAAATCTATAATAGATGTCCTTGCTGATATTTCTGGAGTATACGCAGGATTCGGCAATTTCGTAGTTATATAAACCCTATGACTACTACTAACGTCGATTTCCTTGTCTCCCAGTTTTACCTAAAAATGAAAGAATTATGATAGTCCTCCAAATGAAGTTCGAAATGAATATTGAAGTTCGCAATCCCCTAAAAAGCGTATATTACAAAAAATCCAATTTACTAAGTTACCACTCTAACGACGTTAATTGTGACGACACATTGTAAGGAAAACACAAACCAGATTGGGACAATTTAATTACTAGTTACCTTCAGAAACCCAAACATAACTTTAAAGATTACGTTCAACTTAATATGTTTGAAAATTAACGTAATTAACAAGTATTAAATATAACATATTAATGATATTGTAAAAGAGTCGTACATGAGTAATTAAGATTTACCTTATAATTGGAACCAGCTTTGATGTAGTTCTTTTCCAAAATGTTATCCAAAGCAGGATCCAGTTCCTCAGCAACATCTTCGATCAACAGTGGCAAACCAAGAGAAACGGCGTCTTCAACGTAATTTCTATAAAAAGAAAATTTTGTACTAAATATGATAACGCTGTGAGATAAACATGAAAACGCCTTTGGAGAAATATTATCTGAATTGTGCGATGTCTTTTTCGGAAACAAGGAACCAATATATTATTTTATTTTGTTAAGAAGTAGGCTATGTAATTAATATTCTGACTAAACATTACAGTTAACAGATGTAAGGGACCTAAATACATTCACGTCTTTTCATTGTTTTTCGGTGTGAACAAAATCTTGGAAACATGAAAATATCTCCTTGGACACTTATAAGCATGAACTTATTACACTTATTCGGTGTCAAATTGAACATAGGTGACAGGATGCTAGCCTATCATCCAATAGATTCCATGTAAGGGACATTTACCTGAAATACTTATTGTTAAGTGTCGTAACAATAAGCTGGTTATCTTTCTCCATATTCCTGATCCAAGTTTTCCCTTGAGTCTGCGGGTCTATCAACAAGGGGAACCTTGCTGCTTTTGTCACTATAATGCCGTTTTCAATTGACAACTCATCATTAGGCAAACCACATATATTCCATTCGCCAATCTGCAAATATCATGTAACTCTTTTAATGTACAGTTTGGCTATTAACTGATGAAATTAATTAAAGAGGAACTAAATTAATAGGAATTTCCTGGCAACCCTTTTATTTGTTTCGTTATGGTATTTTGTTTCGTCTGCGCTGTAAACAAAGTGATCCTGCGAGCTTTTTGTGAGATTATAATCAATTTTGCGAACGAATAATGCAAGAAAACCAGGAAATAAAAGGGAAAAAAACTATTCGGAGTAGAACCCGATAGGTTATTTATCAGGTTTTCCTGAGATGTTTGGCAGAATCTCAGGCCGGAAAGCCGTTGAACGATCTGCAAGATGTTTTTCAAAGAACTGCGGATTATACAGGTTTGTACTGTGTGGCTTGCATTGATTGATTAAGTTCCTGTGTGAATCAAGTAGTTTTGTAACAGATATTGTTAATTCAACACCATTACATCCAGTTATTTGGAGTTTTTTTGTGTGTGCAAGGTTATGTTTATATTGTAATTTTGTATGTCAAATTGTCATCGTGTAAGCTAGGTTTGACCCATTTTAATACTTGATCTCTACTTGCAGGCATATCTATCAGCACTGTAAGACGCATTACCGAGGAAGGAAACCAAAACCAAGGCAAATATTCTACTCCTGGAAAAAATAGGAAAGGGCGACCACATCAAAGTCTTGATGAATTTGACTTATGTGCGATAAGACAGAAAGTGCAGTTTTTTATACAGTAAAAAAAGAAGTTCCTACTCTTAGGAAGCTAAAATAAATTTGTCAATATGGAATAAAAACTTATTGATTTTTAATAATTTTATGTTTTAAGTTTAGTATAGTTGTACGAATTTATTAAAACTTTGTAAGTATCAAAATGTTTTTTTCATTTTATGGTGACACCGTAATTAAACCTACTAGCGACATCATTAAATTTCATGAGATAATGGCCAGACTGTACACTGTAGTATGCTTGGCGAATAAACCAGATTCACTGTGCAATTTAAATGGGATAAACGAGTTATAAATCTATTTCAATTCTTCTAATTCGTAGCTATAACCAGCGAATATGCATGTAGAAGCTATTGATCTTACCAAAATCGAAGTAGAATGGAAGAATCGGTGGAAATCGCGAATCGTGGTCTATGCCTACCTATACAAGGAATAATGAATGACGCACATCTATACGTGTTTCTTACCTTCGTAACACGATTTATTAACAAACATGCACATGACGCCTGATTCCCTGTATATCGGTAGACAGAGATCCGGGATCCTCATCTGTCTCGATTCAGACAAACCACCCTCGCCTCTTACACCTCCTCGTACACAGTCGGCGGTTATGAGTAATTTACCCTTTTAACTAAGAGTGATAAATTTAAGTAATGTTAACAATACTTAAATTATACTGATGTATTTATAATAAAATATACTCGTATACACTTACCGTCGCTGTGTCGGCTAATTGTTCGGAGACATTTAAATTGGACGTCAATGGTATCTTGCGCTTAGTCAGTTCCGCGAGCCAATAGTTGAATATGAGAGAGCGGAATTCCTGATTGAAAGGCCCAGCATACGACAAGAAACTGGAAACAGATAGCAGAAAGAATAATTAGTTAATCCTAAGTTCAAATTAAAAGGTGAAATGTATTTGTGAGCACGTGCTTCCAATATAATGAATTATATCATATTATAATCTATACGATTCATAAGTTTACGCCTCTTTCTGCTTACGAATAAGTTTATTGAAGTTAATTTTGAGCTACAGAAATGATGCTGTGGTAAATACGTAAATTAATAAGAAACAATTATCATATAATTAAGGACACCATTACAAAATAATTACAAAGTTACCTCTTATTTACTCTATATCTATAACCAGTTTATTAGACACTCACCCTACAAGTAACACAACGTCACCAACAAGTCTATCAATTTCAGATTTGAAGAGCGCCGACTGTTCCGTCCAGCGCACTCTTTCGCCACTCAGTCCGTTGATCAAGTCCGTAGCGGCGTCCATTTTTTGTTTGCATTTGTTGGCGTCATCCAACACGGCGTTTTTCTTTGACATAGCGTCGTCGAAAGTTTTCTGAACAACTGCCAGTTCTTCCTATGTTACAAAACAAATGTTTGTAATTATTACATCTGACAATCAAAAGCATTTTGACAATATGGGCGTATTTACGGTTATCTTCAAATTGATGACTATGATTTATCATCCAACGCTGGACTTATTCCTGCATGATATGAATGTATCAAAGTATATACAACTAACTTGTATTGTATCTAAGTAGTACAAGTTAGATTACAAGAATCCCTAAATATTAATATATTTCTAGTACTAGTGTACTAATCACTTTATTCTACGTTCTATATCGACAAAATGTATGTAAAAAATTCTAACGCAATCCAATGATTTAGTATAACTTTCACCTTCAAAATGAAAGCATTTTACCTCTTTCACAGCTAAGGCGGCTTCCGCTGCATCCAATTCCATCTTTGCACCCTGATATTTCTTTTGCACTACTGCCAAGTTCGCTTTTAAAGGCAACACGTCTTTATTGACACTGAAAAACTGCGCCATAGCAATGGTCCAAGAAATTAGACCGGCCACATTACCACAAGCTACCTTAGCACTTTCGTAGCTGTATGTTCTGTAAAATAATACAAAAAATATTAAATCAATCTCTCAGGAGTATAGTGCGAGTATTGTAACATAGCTCCAGTAGATTATGATGAAAGTTACTATCCCGTCTTAGAAGTATGTATATTGCTTTAAAGCTGCCTTTCATCCTAGCATATTGTAGAACTCGAGATCAATGAATTCTATAGGGTGTTTGACAAACAACCTGTCAACTGTCACCCTTATTATATCAATGCAATCGTTGCCTAAAAAAATTTGTTTTTTGTAACTGAGGAGATTTTATCTTCGGGGTACTGTCTACCCTGAAAGGTATCAGAGTACGTGAATGATATTATTTTTGATTGAACAACATTAAAAATCATAAAAACAATATTTTACTAAACTTACGGGAATCTAAAATATGGCTGCATCAAATCTACCATTTCTGCGTTAATTTCATCTTTTGGATAAGACTTTAACATCCCCAAAAATCTGGCATCGGCCATCACCTATAAATAAAGCATGAATTCATCTGTTCAATAATACTAATTAAATTACTGAATAATTCAAAATACAACATAATTATATAAAAAAACATTCTTTATAAGGGGAAGTTATAAATAAAACAAATATGTAATTTGTCCCATTTTACAAACCAAGTAATAAATCATACAGGAACGAAAAGAAAGTTTTCTTTTACCTTAAGTGATTCGCTCCAAGATGCTTGTAAGAATTGCTTATCCGGATCCGGTTTAACCGGCTCTAATCGTTTCCTGAACAAAATCAACACCACATCCATAATAAGAGTTATCAAATAGGGCGGTTTACCCAATTTTCTGACGGTTGCTATGTCTGCGGCATTAATAGTCTGAAAAAATAAATTGTATTTTAATGATGACTGTAATTTTAAAATACGAGTAAATTAAGATTATAAAACACTTCTACTAATACGGTGTGGAAAAACATCATAAGGGCACCGACCTATTCCTCGGAATATTAACAAAATACTAATTTTAATTGATAACTAATAATAATTAATTTTATGAAAATCTACATTTCTATTAAAAATATATTTAATTTATGATTATACGCGTATACTAAATTGACATTTAAATATGAATTGACATAATGATCAATGAATTCGGTAGCCTTACGAAAGAACGTAGTAAGTATATTGTGATCCACTATAAGCCTAAGTATATCTATCTAAAACTTTGTAGTGCTAACCGGTAGACAAGGCATTTTGTATAGGTGCAGTACTTCATACAATTTAACATACATAGTTATAGTCTGGCTAACGAAAGTAGATACTGAAAAAGCGCGGCAAATTTAAAATATATTAGCATTGCAACCCTAAAATAAAAAGGAAAGTCGGAACAACTCACTTTGATACTTTGACATTTATTTTTAGTTTACTAGTGGATGCTTGCAATTTTGTCCACGTTATGACGTGATTAAACGTAGTTTATATAACTTGTTATCTCTTTATTAACTCCATACCAAACATCATACGGATACGTCACTCCATTGTACCGTATAAAAGGAACAATAAAAAAATAATTAAAACGAGTATGTACTTACTTAATTAAAATAAAAAAATATCAAGACATTTTGACCGTACTAGAGTACCCGCCACATACGGTGGCAGTTGGAGGCGTCGCCACAGTCGCGTAATTCAGTGTTACCAGTAAACACGCCAAAACTAGCACTCACTGTGCCATACGGCTCGAAACATTATAGGTTTCATTTGTAACGATCTTTGGTTGCAGAGCTATAAACTCAAATAAAACAAATTAATATATCAAAGTCAAAATATGTTTATTATACTATTTCAAACATGATTAATAATTAACGGGACTTATCCTTCTTATTATATATTACATATATTATGTGTTCCTTCACTCTGTCCGCAATAGACCGTTTAGTCTGTTCGACATAGGATTTCCCACAGCTGCAATCAATCTTATACACACTCTTATATCTTATATCATGAGTATAAATCGCGAATCTCTTAAAACTATTATTTCAAACATGGCACTGAGCATTGTCTTTACATATTTTTTACCGAGGTTAGATCAGCGGAGACCCTAGCTTGGAGAAGAACTAACAAGAAACTCCGGAAATCAATTTATTATAATCACCCTTAACAAACATAAAAATTACAAAGAGTGGGCAAAAAACACAACGCTGGTAATACTAAATTTACTTTTCATACAAAATAACACGCAATGGCGGAAACGTCAAATTTAGTTCCAAGTTTGGCTACTGCCACCGTATGTGGCGGGTACTCTATTATACATAAGTCAACCATAAAGAAACATCAACAACACGCCATCTTGCTGCGTCATAAATAGGGATACCATACTGATTCTGATTTTACCAAATTTTTCGGAAAACAGACACAAATTATTTTCTTTAAAATACAATTGCCAAGTTTTTTTCTATCTTATTAGTTAAGCTATAGTGTACCTAATTACTTAAGCTAACAACGTAACAACGTAAGGCTTAGTGTAGCTCTTGAAATGATCCAACACGTACATATGATACTTGTTTTCTATTTACACAATTTTAGCACACATACGAATTTTTAAAACTCATTTTATAAAATGTTTAAAATAAGTTTGTTTTAAAAATGCCTTTTTGGAATTAATAGCTCTTAAGTACTTTCTGCTTAAAATACCCCAAATTTAAGGGTAAATATCCGATGGTAGGAACACTTTGGTGTTGTCATATAAAAAGTTTGCAAAATTATCCAGTATCTACTTTCGTTAGCCAGACTATAGATAGATTTAAGACCAAATCTTATGACTTTGATATGCATATAGCATATTAATATTACATTGATCACATCTTTTAAATATTTTCAAAACCTTACAACAAAGAAGAAATACATGAAATAACTCCTTACCAACAAGGCTGCTTCGGCTGCATCTAGCGCTGGTTTAGCTGCCGCCAACTTCTGCCGAGCTACCGCGGTCTCCGCAGATATCACTTCTACAAGTTTGAGGGCCCGATCTTTTACTTCTGTCACTTCTTGTTTGACTACCGCTGCTTCAGCCGCCGACTCGGCCACTGCAGCTAACACCTGAGCAAACGTGATAGTGGGATGACGAAAGATAACGTAGCTGAGGCTGAAGGGCAGGGCATGTGATGGTCAAATAGACGACACACAGAAAAAGTAGTGACGTAAATGTAGTTATAATCTCCACCGGCTATGTATGTACCGGAATATTAATGAAGAGAAAAAGATTTCCTAAGCTCAGCTCCTAACAGGAATGCACGAATACATAATGTGTATGACAGGTTCTCACAATAATGATAGCATACAAATAACACAAAGCTATATTTTTACCGTTTCGGCATTCGCTGTGGCCACTTTGATGTCTTCATTTTTAAGTTCTAGTTCTTTTTTCAATATGTCTACACTCTCCGCTGCCTCAATGAGTTTGTCCAGACCTGTGAGCATCCTGGCAAAGAAAAACATACTGTTTATAAATTTTTAATACCAAATGGATAAAATAACAACACATGTTAGGAATCGACCTACTATAATTAAATTAATATTTGTTATCAATTTTATGCAAAAATATATATAGCATAGCTAGCCTTGAACGTTAATACGAGTAGAATATATACTAGCATCACCCCGGCATCTGATAAGGCGCGACTAAGGCACTAAATGACCACAAATTGAATGTAGACGTATGTATACGAAAAAATAATACCTCTTTGCCATTTCCGCAATATTCGAATGTTTTTCCTTGTAAAGCTTCTTGTATCCATCCAAAAACGACATGTAAGACTTGGGCGTCACGTGCGCTTGTCTGCGGAACCTGTCGTAGTAGGTCACGCACGCCTCCGCTACTGTATCTTGCACGGTCCCCATCATTTCTATCAACTGTTGCTTCGTATCCGATGAACATACAATCTAAAACCAAACCATATCACGAATTACTGTAGCAATGACGTTGTGACAGGATAAAGTCATTTAGGCAACGTATACCATCAAACAAACCATGTTTAATAGTTTCTATAAGGCGTAGAAAAGATTGCAAAGAGAAAGAGATGCTTTAAAAAAATACTGGTGTTCGAGCTATTTTTAGACGTTAATATAACGATAACTAGCTGCCTTTTAGCCATAATGTCGTAAGAGACGAGTAAGGGGTCAATGGAATCTATTCGCAATGAGCAGATAGCAAACTGCCACTGATTACATACTACGGATTCATGGGATTCATTCTATCCATTTTCATCTTTATTTAAACATATTAAAGGAACACTTACAGGGAAATTGCTTAGGAAATGGCTTGCCACTTCATTGAGAGCCTCTCGCGGCCATTTTTGGAACCAATCCATTGTACATCCAGATATAAGCCCGGGGAACTTGAGCGCTCTGCTACGGAATTTCTCACCAACCTAAAATAACATAAACATTAATTCAAGACTGGTAATACCACATCATTTATTTATAAGTCATTCTACATCACTATTCATCGTAAAAATTTATTAATAACTAACGCAACACTATATAAAAAAATAAATACAATTCACACACTGACAACGTCTTTCTTTATATTTAACACATGTTACTAGTGTATTTAATGCAGTCAAAAACTGCTGCCTCAGTAGTCGATGCAACGAATCCGCATTACCAATCAATAGCACCCAATTTTCTCTGCTATACTTACAGGTGAAAAGCAAAGTACAACATGCAAGTTGGCTCTGGCTTTGATAATAAAATACTCGTAAAGAACATCAGGAACGGGCGCTCTCCTCGGTGCCTCCTTTCTCATTATAGGAGTTAAGTCACTTAGAATTTCATCTGGAAACAACCAAATTTTATATAGTTCATGTTTAAGTAAGTTGTTATGTTTAGTAAAGTCAAATGTTTTATTCAACATAAGTACAAGTACAGTACATTCATTGAAAGTCAAAACATTTGCCTGACACTGGTTGTCTCTTAGCTTTATAATTCTACCGTTGGTTCGGAAGCCCTGGCTCGAAGAAAAACCAACAAGAAACTCCGGATTTCAGGATTTTTTGCCCAGTTAGTAATGACTGTAATAGCAAATACTATGACTGTGTTTGAGCTATTTGAAAGTATTGAAAGTATTAAGTTCGTTCTAAAGTGTGAATAGTATTGCTTAATAGTTATGTTTTTCCCGCCACGTCTTCGTTTAAATCTATTAAGCTATGTGATAGCAAGCTGACAATAATATTATTCAATATCTTTGTCATCACAATTCCTTAGATTCTAAAAGTGACCGATGAATAGTACGGTTAAAATTTATTATGGAAGTAAAGAAGGTATTTATATATATAAAATAATTATTATTCTTTAATTATCTAATAATTATTATTTACCCAATTCATCTTTGGTAAACAGATTGGCGATTTCTCCCGAGCTCAGAATATTGTTCATATATTCAAGGAATTGCTCGTCCTTAATTTCATTGTCCGTAAATATGAAAGTGATCCCTTTTCCTTTCAAACCAGCTATCCGATACAAAACCTTGATGTCATCCAAGAAGTTATTTATATTATAAGACCTGACGAAAAATAATATATTATGAATATTAGAAATGCTGTAGTTAGTAATTTGTTAATTTACTTACTAATTTGTAAAGTGTAATATAAAGTTTGTCCCATATCATGGGTACCCTGCTTTTTACAAATGTCATATCACGAGACAGATTAGGATCCTTTATCTCTGCCTACCTCTCTACAGGGAATCAGGCGTGATGTGTATGTATTTATGTCGTAGGAGGGGACCATCACAACCTCGATGTGTATGTTAAATGTGAGATTCTATCTATAGCGACATTAATAACACGCAATTATTTATATAACAATGAAATAAATAACATTAACAATGAAGTAGGCGTTTGGATATTATGAAGCAAAATTGATTTGTTAGGATCGAGCGAAATGAGGATCCGTGGTCTGTATCTTTCCCGTTTTCCGAGCGTGATCTACATACATACATATACATAACGCCTGATTACCTATAGAGGGAATGGCAGAGCTCACAGGTCCCCATTTGACCCAAACCTGACAGATCACTTTCGCTTCATTGACACGTTATAGGTACTTCTAACGTCACCCTTTTTCAATATAGCGTATTTATATATGTGTGTATAGTTTATACCATTGTCAATAATTGTGATTTGTTACTGTAAAACATACCTGGTTAACGTGATTTGGTAGGACATAAAGTTGGCGATGAAAGACGATAGCTTAGTTAAGCTCTGCTTCCCAGAACCTCCCACGCCGACCAATAGAGCATTACCTCTGAAATAGGATGCACAATATAGAAGGATATCTCGATCAACCTATAGTAGTGCACTACTAGACATAAGTCATCCCAAGGGTACTCCAGCGAACTTCTTCAGGTCATCGATCCACCTCATTTAAATACATGGATATTGATTTTAAAAATAATGCTTTATAAACATTTTCTTATCATCGTGCCTCGTAATTTTTACTAAAATTCAAAAGACGAAAAAACAAAACGCGTTCACAACATAGAATTACTATCTCCGCAATTGCGAAGGAAGTAATTCTATGGCCATCTCGAACCCACGTGTTGACTAGATAGTCAGTACTCAATGTGATGGTAAGCCAAAACGCTATTTACAAGCATTTTTTATTACCTGTTTGGGGAACAGGTAGGTTTCCTCACGATGTTTTCCCACACCGTAGTATTCGACGCAGTATTAAAATTCCTAGTTTTAGGATTATTATTTTATGCAGATTACAGATTAAATTTTAATCTTATAGGTGCGTAAAGTCGATTGTATTTAAGTTAACCTGTAATAATCTATTGGCATATAGAAATAAATATAACATAGCCAACTCCTTTATGTATAAACTTAGATTATTTCCACTTAAATTATTACTTACCGAGGAGTATTAATAATACGAGAAATGATGAACAAGTGAACCATAGCATCATGGAAAAACACCAAATCAAGTGAAGCACCACGAATTTGATCATTATACATCTCTTGGTACATCAGTAACTTTTCCGTTACGAATTCCCAACTGCAAAAGTACAAGATAAGTTTAATACAATTTTTTGTGAGGCTACTTAATACACCAATTAAACTAGCGCCTTGGTAAGTTCAATCAAGACTTGTGTTGAGGGTACTAGTCGACGTATATTTAGGCTTATTATAGATATATAAATACATATACATCATATAATATAATCAACGACCAGACTGGAAAGACGCAGTTTTTAACTCTATCTCTACTAGGAATCGAATTAGCATTCAGGTAGTTAACCATTTGCGGTTCTCAAATTTTACACACTCATATGTATATGCACGTGTTTTCATCACTTTCGAGTTGGATAGAACTCAGGACATATATTAACTCCTTGGTCATTATTAGCATTAGATACAGGGTCATGATGGCTTCATAGAATATTGATTACATATTGCTTAACCTTCGCCTACGACTAACGGCTAAACATCTACTACAATGCAGATATCTTATTAAAGTAGTATTTGAATGGATAATGTCTAAAATGGCACATGTTCCTATAAAATACATTGTGACATATGCCCTTTTAGAAATTATCCATTCAATGTTCTCACGATGGTATCTCTTCATATATTTTCGGCGCTTCCAAGTTAACATCTTCGTCTTCGTCTCCGGTCGGTTCTGCGGCTTCTCTCAAGAAGTTCACAAAATATGTTTCATCTTGGGGGAATGACGTCACGACTCCCGCCAGCTCTCTCTGTGTCACCTTCCAGAACATGTCTATGAACCAAGCCCTGTCGTCCATTGTTGTAAATCTGCGATTAATTATGAAGTTATTAAATAACCGTTAAACTTTTTCGGAGTAGTCGGAGGTTGTAGCATCTATTGTGCATGATGGTATTTGGCCAAAGCCGCTGTTTACCTGATAAAATCAGTAAAGCTATAATAGTTTAATTAAAAAATCCATAGTTTGGTGATGTCTTGCTTTACAATTATGGAAATGGCAAAATAATAATAACAGGAATATTTGTGCGTGAGTTGGGCGATTACGTAGGGGTCGACCCGATAACACATGACAGTAATATTGATAACGTATTGAAAAAGGGTGACGTTAGAAGTACCTATAACCGCCGAGTGTGAATGACTGTCAGATAATCGAAAGTGGTTTGTTAGGATCGGGACAAATGGATCCATGATCTCTACCTAGCCCTCCACAGGGAAAAAGGCGTGATGTGTACGTATGTATATAAGGTAAAAATAAACAAAAGAGTACTATGATGCGTTTATACCTGTCAGAAATGACTCTTTGACACTCATGGAACCACAGCTTCAAGGCAGTGCTTACGTCATACAGCTCTTCATTTTTGATAAACAAAATGCCCTCCCAAATTCGAGACAGGTCTCTCAAGTTGAACACGTAGTGGAATTTAGCAGGAGTCGGGAGCATTTTCACCTAAATTTATATAAAACATTATATTATATAAATATATTATATTCATGGGGTGGACGGAACCTCAGACACATCAAACATGTCTTTGGTACTTTTTAATATGAATATTGGTAACACGTTGCTAGCCCATCGCCCAATAGATCCTTTTAGCCCTCGGTCCCTTAGTCACCTCCGACGACTGTCCGGGAAGACCGGTAGCTAGTTAGCATTCCTTACGTCCCAGACTAGAACGAGACTTGGTTTAAAGCTAAGCTAAACTATGCAATATATTTATATCCTCGTATGGAAAAAAGACCCTATTTTAATTAATAATATTGTAGGACATTATTATACCCATTGAAGTAGCCCTTTGCAAAGTACATTTAAACTTGTGTTAAGGGTACTAGTCAACGTATATTTATGAAATATATTTTTATTATATATAGAATAATACATATATAATCAACGACCAGACTGGAAAGCAGAAGAAAAGCGAAGTTCTTAACTTTGCCTCCACCGGGAAACCCGGAACGTCACAATAACCGTTTAGTCGTCTAACCGATCGTGCCACGGTGGTCGTCAATTACATGGTGTATGAAGACTAAGAACGAAAACCTAATCCGGCCCTTACCTTTGTGTGTTGCCATATGATTCGCGTGAGAGGAACAAGCAGGGGCATGAAATTTACAAGAGTTTCATCGAATCGGGATTTGCAAAAATATCCAGTGCAGATAGTATCTAAACAAAAAAAAATATTTATTTTATTTATTCTTCCACAAACAGCGACCATTACAGGTTTAACTTAAGGCAATCAAGTAAGAAACTTATTAAATTATAATTAATTAATTATTATACATAATCCTAAATAAATTGTATTATCTATTTAACTCCAGTTGATCTCAAGGGTACAGAGTTTGAAAAAAATCAGCCCCAAGAATCTTATAGGCGCAGTGACTACTACTTGGTGAAACATATTACACGTCGATAATGCATCAAATAAATCTATATACATATTACACAACTCTGGATAGATAGATCAGATATGGTGTGGTAGACAAAAATCTGTTATTTCAAATTTTGACAATCCTAACATACCACTGCCACTTTATAAACACTCGGCGGTTATACGAACATATAACCCCAACCTTTGTAAATATATAAGACATATTTTTCGTTTTACTATGCCGACCCCTAGGTCCATTCCACCTCACCCACACATAAATATCTTGTCAATATGCTATCATTCAGCCGTAAAATAATTGTGTACTCTAAGTAAAATATCAACCTATGCAATTAGAATTATACTTACGGAAAATCTTATCCATAGAAACAAGACTAGGTAGAGTGCAGTTGAATATATTGAACTGTCTTTTCAACCGAGGAGGTATATCGTTTCGTCCACCGCCTGTCGAAACAAAAAGAAAGTCAAAAACGGTTATATAGTTGATCAAGTTATCGTTAAAAATAAAACAAAGACAAACGCATTCACGACCATTAATCCTTGCGGGGTAGTCAGAGGTTCAGGTTTCCATCTCCACAATTGCGAAGGTAGTAATTCTAAGGACACCTCGAACCCACGTGTTGACCAGATAGTCAGTACTCAATGTGACAGCCATGTCGCCATTTACAAGTAAGAACTATTACCTCTTCGACGAACAGGTAGGTTTCCTCACGATGTTTTCCCTCAGTGCATAATTCGATGCATTTCGTAAATTCATTTCCATTGGGACATGCTCTAGCGGGATTTGAACCCTTTACCCACTCAAACACACACAAAGTAAAGCCCCAAACAACTGAGCTACGTCGAATATAATAAAATAAAACATATAAATAAAGAATATACCAGGATGTATCATAGCTCCGAATACTTGTATATCTGCTATAATTGTGAAATCTCCGGGCTTCTCTAAGGAATAGAATCCACCAGCTTCCATCATTTGCCTAACGATTTCATTTGTTACCTATAATGAAAATAAGTATTGTATTTAGAATCGCTAATTGCTCAAGCTGCAAAAATCTAAGCTGTTTTATTTATGGTCACAATTTTTCATCATTATAGGTTTCCTCTGTATAATTATGTTATAGCTAACAGACAGACTACTTATACATATATTATACGTACATAACTAAAAACTCTTTCGGGATAGTACATATAAGGGTTTTCGTTACCATCGCCGCAATTACGGAGGTAGTAATTCTATTTCCGTCTCTAAGCTTAACACTTAACTGGATGGGAAGTACTCAATGAGACAGGTGGTACGCCGTTTTGCTTTTTACAAGCACGTTCTAATACACTGTCATATAAAAACTCACCTGATCTCCCCATTCGTTAATGACCGGCATATTTATGTCATCAATGAACACTGTCATAGATTTGCCGTTGGGTGGACCATAAGTCATGCCCACCCGTTTCTCCACATATGATTCTATGGCTCTCTAAAACAACAATTGTTAATACATGTATGTTTAAACATAACATATACACATAACAGTAAAACATTCATTATACTCCAGTGCAAGCCTGGGCCGTAAAAAGAATACTAACTAGCGGTCGTTCTTCCCGGCATGTCGTAGAAGGCAACTAAGGGACTATATGGAATCTAATGGGCGATAGGCTAGCAACCTCTCACCAATATTCCATATCAAAACCCCAATATACGTACCGATAAGTGACCAAGAAGATATTTTCTAGTCTCTCAGGTTCTGTTCACCCCCAAAGGGATTAAAGGACGTAAATATATATGTATCTATATATGAATGTAGAAAACTGAATTACCTGGAACATTAAAGGTTTAGTAGCGTATGAAAAGTTGAGGATCTTGAATAATTTCTCTTCATTGTTATAGGACATCATATAATTCTTTAACTGGACAGTTTTAGCTGTGCCTTGTTCCCCTATCAGTAATACTGCTTTACCTTGACTCGCTATAATGTCTATTAGATATGTCATACAAATATTATCTATGTTTGGCACGAGTATTGACGAATACTCAGGAACGGAGTCTGACGGATATACGAACTCCTCAACGATTTCCGACCTAAAAACAAATGTTTTTTTTTTATTTTACTTATTAATAGAAATAAAACATAAAAAGGGCATTGGATAAAAGAAAGCATAAAGACTTTTAGGAATATCTACCAATTCCGGTGTCACGTAAAGGCATGATTACACGTATGAATGTGCATCGAAATCATATTTTTCCAATTGAAATTTTACTCAATCAAATCACAAGCAAGAGGATGAAAACGCAAACCTTTGACTACACCGCAAGGGTTAGTCGTAAACGTGTTTGTCCTTGAATTCATAAAAAACCTATCAGAGATAAATAAGAGTTTAAAATGCCTAATATTTGTGCTACGGTTCCCCGAACAGGTAATAGTTAGTGCTTGTAAATGGCGACATGGCTTACCACCTGTCACATTAAGTACTGACTACCTGGTCAACACGTAGGTTCGAGGTGCCCATAGAATTACTACATTCGCAATTGCGGAGATGGACACCTGAACCGAACCTCTGACTATCCCGCCAGGGTTAATGGTCGTGAACGCGTTTATCTTTTTGTCTTGTTGTAATAACTGTGACTGCCTATACAAACCTATAAATTAGAGGTTTTAAGCTTACCAATGTTGCCAGTGTCCATTGTCATTAACCATGTATTCAAAGGGACTGCTAGCCTCCTTTCCCTTACCGCCGGGCCAGTCCATTTTTATAGGTAATTTCACCATGAATTCTGACATTCTACTCCTAGCATCGATTTCTAATACTGCACCCAAAGACCACATGAGCGCGAAAATGAACAGTCGCTCCAAATGACGATCAGTCAATGTCCCTGAAATATAATGTACATAAAGTATGTACAACATATTGGTGAACTACTTGTCTAAACTATGTGAATTATTAAAAACCAGCTAGTAGTTAATCACACGATTTTCAGGGATGAAAATAGAATGCAACTTAGCTACCATTTTTCGTGGCGTGTCGCAAGATTTTACTAAGAGAATAAGTTAAATGGAAATAACAAATAATAATTAGAATAATAAGTTTCTATTCAACCTTAAAGGGATACTACAATTCTTGTTTTGACATTCGATATGTATAAAGGTTGAGATTCTGTAAAAAATGTAGTACAAACATAACAACCCTTACGTTGATCAAGATACTGCCCACCCGGACAATATTTAAGAACGTCAAAGAATTTGTATATATTGATACTTATGAATGTAAATAATTAACTTACTTCCTTGTTCAACTTTACTTAGTAGTCCACTTAAAACATCGATAGCTTGTCTGTAAATTACAAGTGTACAAATAAGTAATCATATAAATTCTTAAGTTACAAAATTAAAATGTTTACGTAAGATTAAATACAGTTGTCCCAATTACTTGCCTTATGTACAGAGCTTCTAAAAGCACCATCTTCGCTGGTAATTTAGTCTGTATAAAAGTGTGGATGTCATCGTAAACTTTGTTGAAGTTACTGCGCAATACCTCAGCCTCCTTTGCCGGTCGTTTCTTAAGCCAGCCCTAAACAATGGAAATATATATTACTTACGAGTATAAAAAAAAATCGAAAATAATATTGATACGTTTGTTAGACTTTAAGTTAACATAGTACATTAAAACATAACTGAATTAGTAATAATATATTCATTAAGATAACATTGAATGGTTTTAAATGAATCTATTAACTTAACCTAACTAAAACAATGGCCAGACTTCATCTAGATTCTTCTCCGATCAAGATTTTCCGAACCATCAGTTAAATCATAGTTTTAAAAAAAAACTATATTCAAACAATAATAATAACCATTTTATGTCATACTCAATTAGAAATTGAAAATTTGTGATCGAGAAAAAGCGTAATCTCTGCCTCTTTATGGAAACGCACGTGATGTGTACGTATGTACGAATAAGTATGAAATACTCGCCTCCAATATAGGTTGCCATTGAAGTACGGATGAAGAAAGGTACACCATCCCCATACGACTGACAGTGGCGGGTGATGCATTGTCTACATTGTCAGGTTCAAATACCAATTTGCTGTTCTGTGCCATTGTAATGCGGTCCCCGTTAGCCAGCGTCAACGTCTTGTTGTCATCTAACACGGAATTCAAATTCTCAATCCATACTGCGTCAACGGGACCGTCTGTGAATTGAACGATTGGTTTAATAAGCTTATTACACATTGCGAACCCTCATGCTGCATTATAAGAAACAAAAATGACCATATACCAGTATAGTCGAACCTATTCAGCGTAAGTGTCTTATAAAAAAGTACGATAGGACCTGCTAAGAATGTTCGTTTGGAGCACAAGCCAACGTCAATAATAAATTCCTGTACTCTTTCGCGATGACGACAACACCTTCATTTAGGTAAAGCCGTGATTTTAATGTAATTTATAAATATGTTCTATCTGTGGGAGTTTAATGAAATTAAATCCATCCAGTTCTCCTCTTAGTATCGTCAGTAGATACCACCTAAACAATACATTTAATTTACCATAAAATTTACATACTTTGTAAACAAAATACTTGCCCAAAACTATCCATGTAGTGTCAGTTTTCTTGACTTTTAAGGCCCTTCGCCACAGTGTTGAAAATATACCATCCGTCCAATCGTTGGTTGCCACGTCCAAACGACCAAACATTTGCGGTGCTGTTATTGCCTAAAAAAGATATTTATGAATTATATGAGATTATACTTAGACAATTGGTTTTTATGTTGAGACAAAACATCGTGCTAATAATAGTTAGCGCCTGTTCATGACGACATAGAGCAACACTTGTCACGTTAGGTGTTGACTTACACTACAGCTGCGTAATATGCCGTCAATTGTGTCACGTCATAAATGCATTAATGAGAAATATGGGGATTGATTATTCTATTCTATCACCCAAAACAAAAGTAATCTTTAAGTCACCTCTGATCTACCGACCATTATTTAAATAGCACACAGCCAGTTTGTACCAACAAAATATATATAAAATAATACTTAAAACGCATGTTATGATACAGGATCTATCCAAATTATTTTACCTTAGGATTCATTCTCATTTCTTTATGTGGCTTCCCCAACTCAGTAAGTGCCGCCATCAAAGTGTGAATGCACGAAGTTTTCCCTGAACCAGTGGGGCCCATCGTCATCAATCCGTGACGCACTAACGAAGTTTCAAACAGCTGAATAATTTTCAAGTTCCAAGTCGGATGGTTGACCAAACCTACTCTCTCTGTTATTGTCGCTATCGCCTTTTGCATTTCTCTGAAAATGTCAACGATTATTACTTTCTTCTTATGGACATCTCTCTGTCTTTATCCTAACTAGTCGAGATCGGCGCAACAAGTTTCTATACTATTCTATCAACCGTTATTTCTGCAGTCATTCCCTTACTTTTCATATTCTTTACACAGTACACCCATCTTTTTATAGGCCGCCTTCCTCTTCCAAAACTCCATTCCACACTCATGGCTTTTAGCCTCGTCGTTTCATGATTTATGCATCCGTTTTAGTAATGTAATAAAATAATCTTACCTGTGAACAGTTTGAGTTATCTTGCTTCCGGGGAACAAATCTTCTATCAAGGAAATAAATAACGGCTCATCTTCGTCTATCAGTTTGGATGCGTTCATTTCCCTAAAAGTATTATAATTAAATATTATGTTATTGTAAATGAATTAAGAATAATTGTTATAAGAGAAGGATGCGATTCAGAAAAAGATTAAGTGACTAGGATTGAAACGCGCATGACTAAAAATGCTGAATATGTAATGGTGAATGGTTATCGTTGAAACGAATGGAAATACGTGTTCTCTGCCTACCCCTCTGTAGTCAAAACAGCATGGTTGAAAAATATATGTAAGTCTATTCATTGCGAATACGTACTTTAGAACTCTCATCATGATATTCTCTTCTGTATTTTCAGGATTCGCCCGCTTTTGTGCACCCATGGTTCTGAGCACGGACAGAATATTTCTCAACCCAAAGTCGTAGTGCACTTGCTTCGATAGCTGCTCTTCGCACAACTTGTATAAGGTGAAGAACTTTCTCGCTATGAAATAAACAGTTTAATACAAACATATGCATACTCTTATGTGGTTGTCAGAGGTGTCTGGTTGTCTGAACATTGTGATTGTATGTATTTGGTCACTCGGAACCCATTTTATATCAAATACTCTACATCTAACGTGACAAGTTTCTCATTATTATAAATAAATACCGATTTATTGGCAACCGTGCTTTATGTTGTTTTCCTTCACTGAATACAACAGTTTTAAAAACATTTGAATTCATCAGTTTAAAAACATTTGGTCTTAAGGTAAGACCAAAATGTTGACGTTAAGAAACTATGATATATTTTCTTTTCACACTCATTTGGTTCAAAAGCTTAATAACTCCGACCCTAAAAGAATCTATAGCTAATAACTGTTGATGTATACAAATTTATTGCTACTACTTACCAAGAACAATGTTTTCTTTAAAACCACAACTGGCCAGCTTAACCCTTATAATAATCTGCCTATCCGGCACCATCATAGCAACCGATCTGAACTGAATCTTCAGGTTTTCTGGCAACTCTTGTCGACCAGCGTAACCGGGGTTCATCGTAATGATGAAGGCAAACTCTGGATTGAGAGAAACATTGTCTCCATCGCTAAAATTGAATTAAATAATTCATATATTATTTACTTGCCAATTATTTATATATCAACATATTAATTCGACGTATATTTTTAAAAATATACAAAATACAAGAACGATGTACGTAATGGAAATAAGTTTCATTCACACTAAAAATATTACAAAACATTATTTAACCAACAAGCAAGAAATATACAGTTACAAAATTAAATTTAAATAAAGTTTCATAGATTATGTGGTAAACGGGTTTAGTATACCAACTAACCTGAATATAAATGAGGTTTTCTTCTCTTTTCGAGCCGTGAGGCAAATGTAGATCTGTTGTGCTGCTACTGAGAGCACAGGCAGCTCAATTCTGTTGAATTCATCAAAGCAGCCCCAAGTTCCTGACTGTGCCAATCCTTTGTAAATACGACCCAAACCTGAAATATGTGAAGATGTTACGTTACCGTTACGTTTTAAAATAATAGGTTACAAATTAAATATAACACTAAGAAACAACTACTGTCAGTGGTCAGTTTCTCGTTTAAATTACCGCAATTACGGAGCATTCTATGGCCACCTGTTATCCAGATAATCCGAATTTACCGTGGCAAGTGATATACCATGTTGCCATTTCCAAGCACACTATTAACTATTCCCTGAACCTACAGATGACTAAAGTTACACCGAACATAAATAGACTTTGAATTTCTTAAGTTGTTTTGTTTTATTTACATAGTATAATTAATTTAAATTACCTCTGAAGTCCATTTGATCTGAGCAATTGAAGACTATGACCAATTTCCCAAGAGTTCTCCCCATGTCTTTGGTAGTTTCCGTTTTGCCAGTACCTGCCGGACCGGCCGGGGCGCCACCCATATTCATGCCTAGAATAACAAGCTTTTACAAAAACAACAGAAATAACAAAATGAGCTGACGTTATAAGGAAATCGAGAGTAGTTCACATTAGAATTAGAGCATTATATACCGTATTGAATTGTTTTGTAAGACTTGAACATATATAAAAATATCGGTGACTAACCTATGGCTTGTGCTAGAGTGATGTAACATCTGTCCGTCAAAGGCGTAATGACCAGCCTCTCAGTGATTCCCAAATATTCGTTCTGAAAATTAACGTCATTTAAAGGTATCGTTTGTGACACAGTATTAAATTATCAAGATATTATATATAAAATTACACTGCTTTTTGTTTACCTGGTACATGAAATCCACATCTGTTATCGACACTAAGCAATCGTCGGTTTCATCATTGTAGTAAAAACGAGCTTGCTTTTGCCATTCAAAATCCTTTGGAGATTTGATCTTCATTTTTACTAAATCATCAAAGATATCCCTGTGGCGAATGAAATGTAAAAATAATATGTGAATATGGAAGAGCGGTTAGATAAGGGCCGTTATAATAATACGCACGTCGCTCATATATGCGATAATCTAAAAACAAGTGATGTTAGAAGTACCGCTAATCTGCTAATGTATCTATGTGGATGTCAATAAAGTGAATATGTTTTACCGGCATCAAGAAAATTTACACATATTTCACTTATCCATGAATGGCTGTGGGGCTGGAGTGACTCAGTAGTTTGACGTCCTCGGCGAGTAACAATGTAACAGTTTATATGTTATTAAATAAGGTTTAATTACCTTTGGTGCACATGTATTGTAATAAGAGTTTCAATCCTGGTTCTGTCTAGAGGAACAAGATCCTGGACAGTCTGATCAATGAGACCGTTCAACAGATCTAAATTCTTCATATTCGTTGCGCGCATTATATTTTTATCAGCTTTGGCTTTCTTTAGTGCATATTCTGCATCGCTGGTCCAAAGAACTTGCATACCCACTAAGCTAGCCTGCAAAAGTAGCGATGTTATAGCAATATCAGATGTTACTTAATAGTTTTAGCACCCTTGAGGGGTAATGACAGGTTTAAGTTTTCTCCGAAATGGCTATGATTGAGATTCTATGAATTATCCATGAGAATACGACGAACTTACATGCACAGTACTAATTCTCAGCCTTGTAATGTTTTGTTTATCGTCTATGTGCAGTTAATAAAAATGTTTCTTGCATTACATTTTAACCATACGCTGAATTTAATGATAGAGGTGGTGAACCGTATCACCTTTTACAAGCACAGACTATAACAACATTATTTAATATGTGTGTCAACTTTTACCTGTCCGGGGAAATTCCACAATCCAGTCAAGAACTCAAACTCAGGATCATTCAAATTCTGGCACATGCTGGCTATCATAGCTTTAACAGTATCTTTCATTTGGTCCAACAGTGTATTGAGCCAAATCTGTAAATTAATTTTAAGAGTAACGTTTCAGAATAATAAGGCATCAATAATTAAAATTACACACAACTGTTTGTATACTTTATACAAAACACGTGCAATTGTCCTTAAAAAGTGCATTAATTATGGAAAAGTAACTTGTCGCAACTTAGAATATAACCTAGAGAATTTGATATATTATTATAATGATAAAACAATACTTATTTATTTTTTATATTGTCAGGTTGAATACAAATGTATGAGGCTATCTAATGTGTAAGTACGAATCGTTGTTTGCATTAGAACCTTACCTCAACACCTCCCGTGCAATGAACGGGATGATCGAATGGTATCGTTTCTCCATTATCCGAATTCATCTTTATGATTTGGTCCTTCTCATCGAAATCCACTAAGTATATAGCGTCAAAGATACTCGGCAAATGTGGCTAGAAACAGTACAAAAATGATAATGAAGTAGTACTGTTATAAATATATAAATTGTCAACATCATGGCTGAGACAATGGACCTGATTTTGTGTATTCTGAGCGAATTTACAAAAATACGATTGTTTAATATTCGTTTTGAATTTGATGTGTAGTTTTAAGTTTTTCATTATATGTAAGTAATTAGATAAATAAGTTTTCCGTTGGTATATTCGAATGTATTAAGGGAGCCTGTGAAAACCGATACAAGTATGGATGAATATAAATAAACAATTTTTTCCAGGGTTAAATATTGATTATATTTCCATAGTTTCGTCGACTAGAAACGCATACTATGTGTAGCAACATTCTTAGCAACTAAACATTAAAATACTTGGTACTTACCTGAATAGATTGTGGATTGGAAGCTTGTCCCAAAATTTCCAGTAACACTGGATCTGATACGAAAAAGAATCTTGGAAAGATCAATCTCTTGGACTCAAGGTAGCCAGACAGAGACTTTTGACACCCTTCTAGTTGCTCCAATAAGTGCGGCAACATTTGCTTCAAAGATTCGTCGGCCGTGCAAACTTCTACGCAATTAACGATATCTCTCGCCCGATACATGATTTTAACGTAGGTCTTGTCAATGGTCTGTAGATAGAAGTTAACGTATTGATAATAAATTTATTACCGTCTTATAAGTCATAATCTATAAAAGATTTAAGTTACGTCTAATTATTCATAAACAGAGCAGTCAATGTCTAAAATGAACTTAATTTGAGGTATGAGCAGGCTTTACGTATAATTTAGGTTTATTAAAATAAGACACGAATTATAATTCTTTAAAGCACTTAATAGAACCATCTTTTTTAATACATTAACATTCTCAATGCACATACATAAATCACGCCCTTTTTTCCTACGCCTCGTAAGCAGGTATCACGGATTCCCATGTCTCGATCCTTAAAATAATTTTAGATTCATTTACATACATACACCTCTTCATACACAATCGTCAGCTATAGGAACTTCTAACGTCACCCTTTTTCAATATCTGTCCGTCATATGTCTTATTGGGCCGACCCTTACGTAATCACTATATAATATAGTTTAAATAGTACTTACGGCAAATCTCTTGGCTTCCGCTGGCAGTTGCTTCGCAATGTCACCACCGACGAACACCGCTTCCAAATACATCCATAAGGTTTGCACCTGGAGCCACTTTTCTAGAATGTCCGAAGTGCTGCTCAGCTTATTGATCCAAGTTACTATTTCTTTTTTGAAGGGCTGGTTATACCTGAGATTAAATTCTTAAGTTTAATAGAAATAGATTTTATATTTATTTGTTACAGTTCTAAAATTTTTTGCGAAAAAAATTACATCTTTAATTCAAAAAGTGCATTTTTAAATTAAATGTGTTAATAATGTAGTCTATATATAATTATATAATTAATGTGTTAAGAATCTAGTCATCATTTGCTGACTATGTCATACAAGGTGACTAAGGCATTAGAATCTATTTAAGCACTAAAGTGACAAAGATAAATACAACTAACGTATATTATATTGAATATCAACGAAGTAATTACTTATAAAATAACACATAAGCCTAATTCTGAGTGACAAAAGAACTTCGTGAAACGACAGTGTTCTCTCAAGACTGACTTTCCCGATAACCTTAACAGTTCCGAAATGTATATACGTATACTAATCACTACGTAGTATAAAACAAAGTCGCCTTCTCTGTCCCTATGTCCCTTTGTATGCTTAAATCTTTGAAACTACGCAACGAATTTTGATGCGGTTTTTTTTAATAGATGGGTGATTTAAGAGTAAGGTTTATATGTATAATAACATCCAGTAAATAGTGGAGTAAGCTATATATTTTATACCCGTGCGAAGCCGGAGCGGGTCGCTAGTATTAACAAACACACAAACAACCATACCTATTAGAAGCTAAGGAATTGAGCACCATCAAAGAATCTTCGAGAAGCGCTACTATATCCATCGTCTCCGCCGGTCTTATCAATAATTCACCACGACTTTTGAAATGTGCGAATGAGAGATCAATGACTGCCCAATCTGCAATCACTTGTTTCAACTTCGCTTCGATATCCTGTTCTTTGACAGCACTGATACAGATATCCTGAAAAATTGGTTAATTAATTTTCATACCTTTTACTATGTAGTAGTTTAGTTTGAATATTTAATCATGGGATCTTAAGGACGTCGACTAAAATTCTGTGAAAGACACCGAGAACTATTTCCTTGTAGATCAGCTTGTGACGGTACATTGTGTTGGATGTCTTATTCTCATTAAGCCTAAAGTATTATTGCATCCTATGTAAAAGGGACGGCAAAAAACTCAGAAAGAAATAGTAAAACCAATATATTACCTCAACATCTTCCTTGTATTTTAATAAAGGAGCTTGCATAATGTTCGCCAATAAAAATGAATCTGATTCCACATCTAACACGACGTCTGTAATACGAAATTTATATTTATTTTCTCTGACAATGGTAAAATTAGGTAGTGAAAGTATATATTTATTAGTGTATTACACTATTACTGTATCTACGGGTCAATGAAAGTAAATCATTTGATTAAAATAAAGAGCGAAATATCCTCAAAATGTAATATTGAGAATATTTACCATAATTATGTAAGTCGGTATAAGGAATAATAGTCAGTGCTTGTAAAATATGACACGGTTTACATATTATTAGGTACAGACTAGACAAGCGTTGGTTCGAGGTGGCCATTGAATTACTATCTCAAGAATTGTCCTTGATGAATAGACACGCGAATTCCTGACCACCTGAAGGGTTATTAGTGGTGAAAGACTTCGTTTGTTTTTAAAATAATTGTTTATAACAGTGTTAAAACATTGTATAGTTGTCTCAACAATACATACTCATTAACTCCTCCAATCTCTTCCAGTGTCTGTCCTTCATAGCTTTATCTGCCATGAGCTGTAGCAATGGGCAAGTTTGATTGAAATCATCGATTTTCTTCTTCAGTTCTATAAATGCCGGCCAATCTTTTAGTCCTTTAGGCAATTTTCTTATCCTGAATGATAAGTAATTAAGATATTAACCACTCGACTAGTATTTTACACATTTTTTTATTTACCACAATAACCAGTAATTAATTAATGATGTAGTTTAGGAAATATAATGTTTATGAACATGTCAAAAGTATTTTTTATCATTACAAGGACTTTTGCACGGCTAATATTAAACGAATATCAAAAATACGGAATTAATCAACAATAATACTAAATTTCACACTTTGGCACTGTAATTAATTCAACGTATTTATGTTTAACTCAAATACCGTTAATGTTATAGTTGAGATTTTGGCTCACTATCCCCAAATGTGTACCAAAATATAAAATAAAAGTTGACCAAACTTTAATTAATAAAAAATTACCTTGTATCGAAGTCTGACAACTGATTGGTAATAGCATCAATATCGATTTGCGACCATGGCGTGTCGAAATAGCTATCAATTGAATTCATAACGGCGAGATAGAGACTGTACCTGTTAATACGGAAAACAAAGATCACACTTAGATTGAAGAAGAGAATTATATTATTATATGAATATAGAAGATAAATCATAGTAACTACATCATCTTCGAATAAAATACATTTTATAACAAATGTTTCGTATAACATCACAAACCCCAAATTCATGCTAAAAATTTACGTAAGAGTATTTTTAATATTGATATGTCTCTGAAGTTCTGTCCACCCGGAAAGGGATTAAAAGACGCACATTTATATGTATGTACATTTAGTAAACGAGATAATCATAAAATATAACTTACAATTTGCTCAATAAGCTGAACTCCTTTTTCTTTTGATGTAAAATTGGATATTCTTTGACTTCTAGGCCGAACAAACGCTCTCCATTCGAGTACATTTCATATCGACGCCACAATTCATCGAATCGTGATTGGAACATTATCACCCTATGAAAGAATTTATTATTCAGAAAAAGACTAAAATATGTCGATTTTATATACTTGTAAATTTGCATTTTTTTAACAGTCTATTAAATAATTATCAAAAAAGAAAGCTTCTCTACACTTCCACTTGCTACTACTTAACATACTATCAACAAACACTCACAATTAAATATTTTTCACTAGGCAGGCAATACTTAGAGAATAGAAATCAAAATGTATGGCTACATTTTTTTACCACTTATATTCGGGCAATGATTCTCTGTTATCCCTCGTACAAAAATTATCAAAATATATAGAACAACCACAAATTGCTCAGTATACTCACCTATCACTGGCTTCTCTAGCAGTGAGGCCTGGCGACATGGGCCCGAAAGCATTATAATCCTCCTCGAATTTCTTCACATCATTCATGAAAGTAGATACACCTTCTTGCAGTTCTTTGCGCAGTGGCTCTTGCATGTCTACTATTTTCTGTTGTACGTTTGCAGCCTATATAACGATAATAAGTACGTGAGAACAAGCTGGAGGTAGTAAGTTTATAGATAAATATACTTACACTAAGTCTTACAACTGCCTTACATTCATTTTAAGTCAAGTACGTCGGAATATTTAGTTGTCAATAAAATCTTTGGTATAAATAGCATACAGGCGCGTGTGCGTAGCGTAAAGAACATAAGAACATGTATGAGATGGTAATGAATGTAAGTGCAACATGAGAGCCTTGTCAAGATCATTCAAGGTGGCGATTCATAGTTCCAGCCTATCCCGTTAGTAAAACTAAAGGCGTGCAAATACGTATTCAAAATTACTAATATTTTTTACACGTCATTATAAAGAAACCTTACCGTCTGAAGCATTTGTTGGAAGGCATATCGTAAGCCATACACTAGGTCGGCATCTTCTTTTGGCACGTTTATATTGTAAACTGTAAAAGTATCGTATGTTTCCTCAATCAAATCCAATTCCATATCCATCCTGAAAAAAGTGCACGTTACGTCGTAATCCAAACGAGTACGAGATAGTTTACAATAGAACAAAGGTTTGTTCCGAATGTAAATAAGGGTTAGAAACACATGAATAGAACATAAAAGAACCAGAACTACAAACAATCGCTTCAATTATCCTACATTGCATACAAGGATTTGTATTTTTTTTTAAATTCTACTAGGTATTATTAGCTAATAACTAAAATCTTGAAAACATATCAAGGCACCGTACCCAATAAACTCTTCTCTTATCATTTCCAGGCACAACATAGCAATACGGACGTCATCAAGATCTTTGATCTTCTTCGCCAGGGTTTTGTTGCGATCCTTAATGAACGTCATCATTTTGAGAGCGCGCTCTTTGTACGCCTGACACAGGAGTTTGCCTAATAATCTCTTCCACTCTATCGATTCCAACTCTAGAGCCAACTTTATTTCATCTGTGAGGAATAGTTACGATATTTATTTAGTCTGTTTATAGATAAAAAGTTCAATACGTATGAGACAAATACTCATATTAACCTACAATTAATTGATCATGAGCGATATCAATACAGTAGTAAAAGTTGAATATATATAATATAAATAACCTAAGAGGCGGAACTCCTCCGTCACATTTTATTATACAAATCGGAGTTGTGATGGCATTGATATGGAATTTAGTCATATTGCAAGCCTACCCTTAAATCTCTTTGTCAATTCTAAAGCAACACCAAAAACAAAAGTTACGTTTAACATACATACACATCACGCCTGATTCCCTGTAGAGGTAGGCAGCGATACGACACGGAACCCCATTTGTCCCGATCCTGATAAACCACTTTCGCTTCATTGACACTCATATATCTTCTCATACACACTCGGCGGTTATAGGTACTCCTAACGTCAACCTTTTGTAATATAGCGTCTATCTGACTGTCATAATTATGTCTTATTGGGCCGGCCCCTACGTTTAACATCAGTATAATGTAATTCCCGGAAATATATACTCACCCATTATGATTTCAATGGAGCCAATAACATGTTTCTCTGGTAAATCCTTGACTTCTTCAGTTTGATTTTCATATTTCTTCAACATATCTCTAATGGTAACATTTAGAGGATTCGAGTCTACAAATTCTTGAATCTGTTCAACTCTATTCTCAGACCATAAGAAAGCATATCTTCCGTAGCTCTATATAATATAAAGAATAATAAAATGTGTAAGTGTAAAAGTTCTGTATCTGTGTTTATTGCAGTTTTAAGTTGTATTTGTATCAACCAATACAGTCCTGTTTTGCTTAATAAATAGTATATTAATAAAAAAGTAAAGATTTGCTTTAAATGAGATAAAATTTCTGCATGGACTACAACTAGGGACACGAAAAATGTATCGATACTCTATGGTATCGAGTAGTTTGATTTCGATACCGATACTTTTGTACTCGATACTTTGTGTTCGATACTTTTACTTAACAAGTACTTCATGTACAGGTATCGTATCGAATAATTTTATTTTTATTTAGTCATTTTATCATTTATGTTAACATTAGTAACCCCATCTTGTTCAATATTGGTGAAGCATTTATTCATAGAGTTAGTTCCATTGCTGATAGGTAACCGGATTCACATTTCTGTTGTTTAATTCTAACTCGTTCGTTCAGTTCTCTATGGTTCATTGGCTGCAGCTGTATGGGCTTAAATCTCTTTGCCTTTCCACACGGAATAATTATACAAAAAACTCTATGGTTCCTTTATTCGTTGTCGTTGTGATGACTGATAGTTGCTTGTTGTATAAAACATGTGGCATTACATATTTATCGAATTTCTTGCGTTATTGATAGTTTATATTGAAACTTTATATTGGTAATTTTTTGTACTTCCATAGCAATTACCAAACAAAACCCGTTACCGCCTATCGCCAAAGAGGCTCGACAAACTTCTTTTCTTAAGCAATTGTACCGAGGAGGAATGGGAATTATAATATTTTTGATTAAAAAATTGCGGCTCTACTTATTGTAGGTTGTTTGTATTTATCTTATATTTATGTACCATTTGTTATTTTTCACTCTCTGATTTTACGTCTGAATGAAGATACAGACGATACTTACTGACAAACATTGACTAAACGACGTAAGTAAGGCGTAGATAGGCCACTGGCCCCTGCCTGATAAAAGTACTCGATACTTTGAGGTATCGATACTTTTGTGTCGATTCTTTTACAAGTACGATACTTTTTTATCGATACTACTCATGAGTACTGTATCGATACTTTCTATTCGATACCGTGTCCCTAACTACAACAGCTTAGGAAACCTTTACATCGTACGGAATCAGCATTGGTTGTTTTGTACTATATTCCTTAAACAATCGTTAACTTATACCCTGAATTACACCACTAAAACATAACCCAAAAAAAGATTCCTTAAACATACCTGTAATAATTTCTCTATATCAGGCTTGTACATATACATCATTCCTTGTAAGGCCATCACAGATCTAACGATTTCCTTGTGTTCGGATACCAATCGGAAATAACTCCTGACTCCGCCCAATTTGGAACGAGAGGTTGACGATGGCACCGTAGCTAGCACTAGAAGAAAAAAGGAGTTTCATAAGCATAGGTTAAAAACAACCAATTGAGTTGGTACCCTTTTACTGCGACAATGACTGGTTATGCAACCTAAGATCCCTAGTAATAAGTTAATATTGTGTATGTTTTTGAGGACATAAAGAAATACTTGTATAAATTATTTTTAAAAACACTATAATGTTTAACTGTTCGTTAACAGGAAAAATATAGCTAGAAATGGGATTTAACAAATGCATTTCGAAAGATTTCAAGTCTATGAAAAGTTTACTTGTAATAGAAAAGCGAAATGATATACAATAAAATTAATATGGATAATTAACCCCATAGGACAGGATTCGCTACATAATTTCAGACTGAAAAGTAATTATTTAACAAGTATTTTCAAGTACCGAGTTAAACTACTTACTTGAGCTTTTGACATCTCGCTCGCCTTTTCCACCTATCTTTTTATTAATAGCGTCTTGTTGTCCCCACATATATATTGAACGGAAGGTATCCATTATACAATTAAGCACGACCTATAAGTTAAAGAGAATTATCGCTTAAAAAGTAAACCGTGCTACTACTAAAGAACTCATAGTTAATATGTTATTAATACATTAAAAGTTCCAACGGTATACATAAAAATAGTCTTAACCTACTGCACAATTAGACATTTGATAATTATTTATAATATTACAGGAATTTACGGGTACACACTATTTATGGTTCTAAATGTATTGTACTTGAAAGATTTACGAATTTGAAAGAATCATAATAATTTTTTTGTGATTTTAAAGAGATACTACATTCTTATACTCACAAAATTAATATACTACACATTGGGTCAAACACAAAAGACAAACGCGTTCACTACCATTAACCCTTGCGGGGTAGTCAGAGGTTCAGGTGTCCATCTCCGCAATTGCGAAGGTAATAATTCTATGGCCACCTCGAACCCACGTATTGACCATATAGTGAGCACTCAATGTGACAGGTGGTAAGCCAAGTCACCATTTACAAGCACTAACTATTACCTGTTCAGGGAACAGGTAGGTTTCCTCACGATGTTTTCCCTCACCGTAGTATTCGACGCATTTCGTAAATGTATTCAATTGGGTCAAACAGTGTTTAAAAATATAGATTTCAGTGTCATAAAGAAAATAAATACTTTACTTGTGACAAAACGTTCTGTATTCCATCCAAATTCGGTCTTATTGTAATCGCCGGGATCATCAATAACATATACGATTTCATTAAGGGACTCAACTTCTTCTGCTCTTCAGGATCAGTCGTCATTGTTAAGAAGCTGAAAATCGATTTAATTCATATATTTATACATTGCTTTTTAATTACCAAAATATTCTTTAGAATGATTTATTTCTTTGTAAAAATAAATTATATAATAACAAAGAACACTTGATTATATAAAACTGTGTTGACTGTTAGTGCCTCATCTGGCAGTGACACTATACCAACATTGAAACCTCTAACTGGAATTTATTTCATTCAAATATAACATTTAACAAATGACATCAAATCCGAAACCATTTGGTCAATCAACGACCAATGAATAAAAACATTTTAACCGTTAATAAGTCTAAATATGTGCAGATAGGCACCTTTATCTAAGATAGATCACTAAAATATCCCTATACCATATTACCTATACCATATTAAATAAGAATCAAAATAACACATTGCATATTACCTAGAGACGGAGGCTCTTTTCCTCAAAGTATCCAAACTGAGGCGAGTAGATTTGATCAAAGCTTCTATGAACTTAGTGGCAAAGTACGCAAATAATTCATTTGCTTCATTCGTTATCTGGAAAGCCTCGTATTTATCTGCATTATCGACTTCAACAAAGGCTGTAAAAATAAAATAAGGCATGGAATTTTTTTTTAATAAAACTATGTACTTTTTCATGGTATTTATAGATTATATGTAAACATAGACAATTAAAACAATGAGTTTTTGGTATTTTATTGGTTAGACTTTATTTTATATAATTCTGTATAATATAAAACTTACGTACCAGCATCATCTGCTATAACTCTTGTCGCAGATGTCACTTGCTTCATAGCTCTTTCCAGATCTAACCTGCAACATACCACAAACAGTTTCAAATACTCTGAATTATATATACATAAACATGATGCCCATTTCCCTGTAGAGGAGTAGGCTGAGATCATGAATTCCTATCTGCCCTGATCCTCACAAACCACTTACGCTTTATTGTTTTCATTGTGGCGTTTATCTGACTGTATTGTGCCGGTCCCTACGTAACCGACCTTCGAATTCGCCTAATTTCAATTGTATAACAGATAATTGTACAATGTAGATGTGGTCACACAAACTTATCAATTATAATAATATTACCAGGAACCATAATATTTTTGATAAAAAAAAATTATTTAGCGGCAATTACTACTAAAAGTCTAATCATATAACTATCAGTATCTACGTATTATTCTTGTTTAATACCACAAACATAAACAACAAAACTATTTACTTAAAAGATCTATTATACCCGTGACCTGAATAAAAAACAATGAATTTGTATCAAAGACTCAAAATTATATCAACCACAACACTCCTCAGAAAACCACTTTTTACCAAATCGCCACTTCATTACCATCTTAACACTTATGGTCCCCGGTAATATTATATATTTATTATATTTATAATATATTTATGTTTTTACCAATTATCCTTGAGATCTCGAATTGGCTGGGAAGGTATACTCTCGATGAATTTATTGACCAGTTCCATGACAGCAATTTCAGCAGTCCAAGACTTGTTTTGAATATCTTGAACTGAAATAGAGAACGAAATGAAACATTTTTTGTAACCTAATCTAAAAGAGTTTATTTAGCTGGGAATTTCTTTATGTTAATAAAGTTAATAATAATGCAAACTAAGGGCAGTAGGAAGACATGTTAGATGCATATATCCAATAGTGCAAGTAGAGTATGCTGACAAAAAGAATAATAATGACGTATGTACATTAAGCTCTGTAGTGCCTTAATGTTAAACTATTAATGCTATGTATATTCTTTATATTTATGTATTTTATTTTTTCTTCGGTTGTAGCGGCTGGCGGCGTTGGTGTAAACATGGCGACTGAATAACAAGTGCAAACGCCGTGGCATCAGTGTTTGCACTTGAGCCGACATAACCTTAGTGGTGAATGGCTTATTAAAGAAACAAAAAAAATGCTATGTAGTTCATCAAAAAATAAAATATTTTAAGCAATTCTATGTTTTATTGTTTGAAGTATCCTAGGTATAGTATTATTAACAACAACAGATTACTTAACCATCTATTAAAATAAATATAAACTTACTATTTTCATCACGTCGTGCTAGGTTTATTTCGTAGAACACATTCGGATCCAGTGCCTCATCTGGCAATTCAACTAGCATAGTTCTTGCAATCGAATTAAGGATGCCATCAATTCTAGCCTCTTTCATATCTACGACCTGAAAGATAGATTTAAGCGAGTGAACAACAAATATTTTACGAAAGCGGTGAGCAATATTATTTGATTAAAACGCACGCTTCACGAGTTGTGTACACACACACTCCCTTTTTATTGTTTCCGGCGAAATCGGAGGCTTGAAAGTCTATCTCCGAAATTTCAAAGGCATGTTCGGTACGAGCCACTCAAAAGCGTTTCACTACAGCACCCAAAGTGATCAGTAGTGACCCGCCGACTGAACTACTTGATTAATGTTAAATATATACATTAAATATAAAAAAGTTACTAACACATGTATACATATAAAAAGATCGAATCACGATGGACGTAATTTATCAACACATCTGATACTAACAAGTGCACCAATAGAATAGTACACCAATGACACTAAAGCTTCAGGACTTACCTCTTTAACAAACATATCAACTTCATCTAGCACTCTAGATATGTCATCAAAATAGGCACAAATGCCTAGGGAAGACCACGTTATGGTCGATAGGCCGGGCTGGAACGCTTTATCTAACTTCACTATTTGAGCCTTCAACAGTTGAATGTATAACTTTGGCATGCTCCTGAAAGTATTGCATAATTTGCTATATTTTTCAAGAGGTAATACACACAGCCCACGATTGGAAGTGCCCAAGTCAAAATAATATGTAGTATTTATTATATTTCTTTTTGAGCATAATTACAGAAATATATAATTAATCAATGCTATTAGCAAAATAAAACATGAAATAAATTGGATAGATTTTACTTATTTTACTTGATTTGATTTGACTAGTATTTTACTTGCCTTCGTATTTGATTATTTCTTTCAACCAAATAATTCATTCTTTCGTAATCAGCGAAAAGCTTATCCTTGCAATAAGCTATAATTTGAGCCGAATCGGGAACATCTACGAAATCAGAAAACGTATGATTATTCAATAAAGTTTTAAAGATGTAATGATTCCATTGCATAGATAGTATGTGTTATATGCATTGAGCTTAAATCTTAACTTCATATCCATATCAGGTCAAAATAGTTCGCCACTTTCTCGAAATAATAACGTAATAAATTGTATATCACTTTCGCTTCGCAGTATATGTATTATTTATGTCATTTTCACAATTTCTGTCTAGTTTTCTATTTACCAATAAAATAATTCCTTATTACTTACACAATCCGAACTGCCACATGTACTCCACTTCTCTTATACATTCTGGTATATAAAAGCTGAAGTTTACTATGTATTTGAATGTTACTGGATGCCTAATTAGTATGGGAGTTATCAGCCCCAACCGCATCTGCGAAGAATTTATTCATTTATTTTCGTCCGTATATATCGTTTATTATCTAATAACCTAATACAAGCAACGAATGTATATCTATATTGAACAATTAATTAATTAACTACAATAAATCTTTTATACTCTCTTTTGAGTATCTTTATCTTTTGAGATGAATGTTATTGTCATTAACGCAAAACGTATAGTACAATTATATAAATATTTTTTATCAAACATACCTGTCCTACATTATCGGCCCATGCCCGATGGTAAATCAGCTCAAATTCAGTGAACACGATCGCCAGTACGTTGTACAATTTTATGCAGCGTTGAGTATTCTGTGAAGTAATTAAAATATTCAGATTATAATGTAACAGTCACATATTAAAGATTATACGGGTTTTCGTTTGTGCAACAGTATAAAAGTTCCAAAAACCGTTCCTTCATTAGACCCTCTGTTTTAGACAGAAATGCGGATTATAATTAATATTCTTTACGCTAAAAATCATTAGTCCAGTCCCCGATTACGACATAAAAGTGGGTATATGCAAAATTATATAGAAACATGTAAAAAAATTTTTTTTATTAGTAACTAAATAGCAAAAATAAATCAATCTAGTCACTTGCCATATGAGTTATAACTTCTTCGTGTTTCATGAATATGTTCATTGGAAGCTCCACTGTTTTGAAATAGAATCTGATCCAAATGATTCTACCAGCTACTGGGGGCATATTCCGAGGAATTTCCGGGTGATCTCTCATGTCGTTATATCTAAAAGGAAAAAACATTTCATAAAGCTAGTATATGACTTAAATCTTAAACATTCTTAAAATGCCCGTGTAATAACTGTCTCATTACTTTTTAACTACTTTCCTACAGCTTACATTGATTACGAGTTTTATAACATTTTTAATTACAATGCAGATATTAAAATTTTGTAATAATATAATACAATATGTCTGGTAATTGTATAATTTTTATAACTAACCTGTCCCGTAAATCCTCGATTTCATTAGTAAACCGACTTATTAAATCATAGTATTGATCTTCTAAGTACAAACACTTGAGCTTTAGCCTCTCAAATCTCGATAGGAGGAGAAGGGCATTTTCAACCGTTGGACATTTATTTATACTCTGTAAATTAATGATATGTATTATATATAATGTAGGAAAATGAAATGATGAAACCAGCCTATTGTTTGGAATTGGTAATACTCTATTCCTTTACAGCGAACAAATGGTAATAGTATATAAGTTTAAGCTAGAACGTGGCTTAAGGCATTCGTAAATACCACGGTGGTTACTCAAGACTCTGAATACTCTGAACACACCTTGTGTAAGACAATATTTCGTTTCATTGACATACGTCCACCTCCTCATACATTCTCTGCATTTACACATAGTTGTAACTTCAGCCTTTTTCAATATGACATCTTATCATAATAATTTATAATATAAGCAAATACCTTAGTTTAGTTAGTTTAGTTTATTGGGCTCCGTGGTTTCCGCAATTAGTCCCCACTGGGACCATTTTGCGTGATGTCGCTGACTATTCCAGCCAGCCCAGCACCCGCCAGAAGCGCAGAAGACGCTTAGTGTCTTCACAGGCTTCCCGAAGCGACCCCGGTTTCCCAAGGATTTTAGCCCGATCTTCAGCCACGGCCCCGCACTCCAGGACAACGTGGCCAATGGTTTCAGTGGAGTCAATGCAGCCCCTGCACAGTGGGCTATCCGTGATTCCGAGCTTGAATAGGTGCCCGTTTAGTCTGCAATGGCCGGTGATATTTTCGGTCATCACACGCAGTTCTCTTCTCGTTAGTTGAAGCAATTTGTTCGTTAATTTGGGGGCCAACTCCGGAAAAACTTCCTTTGAATGGCTCGAGCCATCGTGTTCCCTCCATCTCAAATTGTGTAGTTCCCTGGTCCAGGTTCTTATCCATGATCTGAACTTGCTAAAGGGTAGGGGCAACAAAGGCTCCTGAGCCACCAAGGCCGCCCCCGCGCCTCTTCTTGCAAGCTCATCCGCTGCGTCGTTCCCAAGTGATCCACTATGCCCTCTAATCCACTGCAGTGTCACACTATTCATAATGGACACCTTGGTAAGCTGGAGATGACACTCGTGTATTAGCTTTGATGTTATTGTCGTACTGGACAGCGCCGACTGTCCGAGACCACCTTTATGTGGTATCCCTTGAGTCCACGTCGCAGAACGGCGACCGCCGCCTCGATAATTGCCACACACCAAGCAAATACCTAATATAATAAATTTTACTACAGAAGCACTTACACTGATCATGAAATTCTCCAATAAAATTTCTTGATTGGCCACATTGTCTTTGTATATTTTGTAATCCTTGTCAAAATCGGCTCGTCTAGAAATAAGAATAGTATAATAATATCAACTACATGTCGCTCAGCGAGCAATGGAGCGTTCAATGCTGGGTATCTCGTTAAGGGACAGAGTCCGGAACGAGATTATCCGGCAAAGAACCAAGGTGATAGACATAGTCTATCGCTGTTGTAAACTGAAGTGGCACTGGGCCGGCCACGTCTGTCGTAGAACTGACGACCGCTGGAGTAAAGCGGTTCTTGAGTGGAGGCCACGTCTCGGCAAACGTAGACGCCCCCCTGCTAGGTGGACCGATGACCTCAAAAAGGTTGCTGGTGGTGGCTGGATGAGGGCCACGAAAGATCGTCTTTTGTGGCGTACCCTTGGGGAGGCCTACGTCCAGCAGTGGACTATTACAGGCTGATTGATTAATTAATTGAATAATATCAACTCGTGGTATCTCCCACAATAATTCTTAGTTTTAAATAATTCATTAAACTAAACCTAAACAGTAAGGATTTATGTTTAAGCCATAATCATAGTCTAGGATAAAATTTTGACGAGCCCTTGACTCTACCAAAATGAATTACGAAAAATATAAGAAACATTACATTAATAACAATATCGTTCTATTATTATCTACATACCTGTGATCTAATGGATCGTAATTTTTAGACGAAATACTCTTAAAATATTTGTTAAAGTTGATTGCGAAATCTTCTATTCCCTCTATCGTTGTTTTATTCAAAACATAGTACGTAATATATGTTTGAAAGAGATCAACAATCTGAAAATTAACATATTGTAACCCCGTCAAAGTTAGCAATACTCTAACCCTGATATTGATGTCGGAAAAGCTTGAAATCAACGTTCATAAACCATTAATAATCTTTAACCACTTTTGGTGCACTCGTTGGTGCAACGATGAATTATTTCAGGTACATTTATAAGTTCCGTGCTAGTCTAGGACGAAAAAAGAATGCTAACTAGCTGCCTTTCTTCCTGGCATATCGTAGGGGGGCGACTAAACGAATAGGGCTAAATGTTATCTATAAGGCGATGGCCTAGCACATTGTCACCAATGTTCCTTTATGTCATGACGCAACCTCAATATTCATGCTTAAAAGTAACCTAGGAGATATTATATTCCAGAGATTCTGTTCACCCCGAAAGGGATTACAGGACATGAATGTATATGTACCGAGCGGCATACGTAGTAAACCTTCATCAAAAGAATAAATAAAAGTTTGTACCTTCAAAAGTCTCTTTCGGAAGGTCTCAAATTTTCCAAACACATACATTATGGAACAGTCAAAGGGCTTTTCGTCCGGCGCTGCTATCATTTCCGTTTGCGCCATATCATAACATTCTCGGTAAAAATCATACAAATTCAGACATACCTAAATGATGAAATAGAAATATGTCAATACTAGTAGAGAAGTAAAGATTAAATTAATGTAAAGGATATGATATGAGATTAATTTAATGTAAGGATAAACATTTATTTGTAAAATATTATTCCAAAAACATAAGGCCTTATAGATGGACCGTATTCAAACTGCAACTGAAGTGTTATTTACAGTTGGATTGCAGTTAAAATTTTATCTATGATTTAATTTTAAATTGCAGTATTATTACTAATGCTATTGGTATCGAAGAATATATTAAAGCTGCACCCTTTAAGAATATTTTTGTTTTTGATTATCAAGGATGGATCTGGTTTGGGGGTAATCAAAGGTTACCATATCCATAGTCAGCATTGTTTATATTACAAGTACATATATATGAAACGATGAAAATATCTTACTTTAGCTTTCTCAATAAAGTTCAATTTATCCTGATTCCATATAGTTTTCGTCCCGTTATTAGTCAAATAGTTTATGCACATATTAAGAATTTGATTTGTCACTTTAACCAAGAGTGTAGAAATCTGTTTCGTGGTATTATAATATCGGGAAGTTGCGTATATGCTTCGAACAGTATACAGTAAACCCGGTATATACTCATGCATTGTGAACGGATCACATCTGTAACAAATAATGGGATATTAGTAAATATTCGTTATGTAAAGTGTTTGCTGAAAAATTGAGTTCGTAATATGTCTAATGTGCTAATCTTCTGCATCGAAATAGTTGTTTCTTCAAAATGTCAACTCCAATGTTTTTCATAAACTCGATAATATAATTTTTTGAAGACATAATTATTGAATACGATGTATATAATAAATAAATAGTAAAAATGACTGTGGGGTCATACCTATATAAGGGTTCACAAAACTTCTCTAGGGCATACAGGTATTTCACATTATCAGATGCTTCATTGTAATAATCCGTTACTAGGTTATCAAGTTGATGCCATTTCTGTAAATAAAATGCTTATGAAACCATCGGGATTTTACTGTATTACTAAATTATATTATTCACCTAGGGAATATGCAGTATTCATATATCTATAATCTGTGACCTAAATCTTTTGCATAATATTTTACAGGTTACACCTAATCTCGCTTCGACTCTCTAGCAATTTCGTCGCTTCGTATAGCATTGTGCGATTTTTGCCCAAAAAGTCGTAGATTAACTAACTATAGTATATTCGCGTTAAGAAAATAGTGACACATCATGTCACCTTGATTTAACCAATGAAATGTGATAAAGGTTGTCTGTAATTGGTCTATATACCTTGTTTTCTCATTTACTAACCTCTCATTGGCCAGTTTAACCTCTGAGTATCACGACATCACTGTATACTTAATGCGAATAGCGTTTAGTGGTGTGGAATTTTTTAGGTGATTGGCTAACGACATTTCACCAAAATATCATAATTACCTCTATTACTTATGTTATAAATAACCAAGGTATATTATATATCCGAGAATCCACCACAAAACCCTGTCGGACGTTTATATGTATACTTACTGGAACCAGCTTAGAATTAGCCAAACTCAAAGCTTGCAAGTACATAGTACACATTTCGCTCTTCATATGTTCTATAATGGAGGTGAACGAGGTAAGTTGTCCTCGCCAGTATTCTAGTTCAGCTAGGGGCCCAATGTTAGGCGGCTCTCTTCTTAGCTGTTGACTTTGGACAATTACCTGGGAAATAGTTTAATAAATTATGCATAGAAATATTATTTACTAGTGACCCGCTCCATAAAATATATAGCCTACTCCACTATTTCATGGATGTTATTATACATATAAACCTTTGTGTTGAATCACTCTATCTATTAAAAAACCGCATCAAAATCCGTTGTGTAGTTTCAAAGATTGCGATTTGAAGTTGCAAAGGGACATAGGGACAAAGAAAGCGACTTCGTTTTATACATAGGAATAGGCATCGCAAGGCCACGGATATGTAAGTCTATCCCGATCCTGACAAACCACATTACCTTCCTTGACGTAAATACACTCTTATTTTACTTGTAATTTATATAAGTGGCTTATCACTTTGTATAAGTGGCTGACTTGGTATTCATGGTCATTTTGTTTAAACTTTAATTATTTATATTCTATAACTTCAGTATTTAATTATAAAACCATTACCAAAGTAAAGCTATAACTATTCTTACCATAGTAATTTGCTTAATCCACTGTTTCACGTACGAACAGATCTGTTCCAAGACATCCGTTTGCAGGATGGCTTTTCTTAACTTCTCCTCATTGGCTAATTGCTCTCCATATAGTTCTTCGTCGATTTTAAACTTAACACAATGATCTAAGTCTTGTTTCGTTTCTGCAATAACAATTAAGAAGTATAGGCTAATTGCCTTTCTGCACGTTATATCGGGATTAATTACACCCATTATATACATATGTGCGGCATTTAGGTAAAAAAATGATTATTCGTAAGAATGTTCATATCAGTGGATCATTTATTAAAAAATGTATCGCCATTCACAGAATCTTTACAGATCATTATTGATAATATTGTATAATAGCTAAGTTCATTTAAAACTTGTGTAAAGAGTAGGTACCTATCAACGTATATTTATAAAATATATACTAATTATATGTACATATATACAAATTTAGTACATATAATCAACAACCAGAGAGGAAAGCAACGGAAAGGGTTGTTTTTAACTTTGCATCCACTGGGAATGCAACCCGGGACCGCAGGATTAGCGTTTAGGCGGATATAAGGTAGATTGTATCATACATCAACATAATGCATTCCCTGTGACGTAATAACAATAGGAACAGCAACGCGACTATGACCGTAGAAACTAAATAACACTATTGTACCCAATTAATCTATGTAAGCGTATATAATACGTTATATGTCTTATTACGTAGAGGCGGGCGTAATAAGACATATAACAGTCAGATAGACGCTATATTTAAAAAAAAGTTAAGTTAGGTGTACCTATAACCGCCGAGAGTGTATGTGTAGATGTATGAAGGTCAATGAAGTGAAAGTGGTCTGTCAGGATCGGGACAAATGGGGATCCGTAATATCTGCCTACCCCTCTACAGGGAATCAGGCGTGATGTGTATGTATGTATGTTAATCTATGTAAGCAAACATAACGAAACTTACTTTCCAAATAGTCAACAAACATGAGCATCTTAGTCATGTAGTCTCTAATGATATCTTCACTTCTAGGATTAGGCGGGTTGATGTCACCCCAGCCTTTGCAAGCGTGTAACGCCGGCACATAGATGTCTGTCAGGGCTTTGTAGATACCGGACACGATGTTCTCGTTCTCGGGATCCAAGTTCAAATATATGTAGTAATAGTCCTGTTATAATACAGTACTAATCAAAATCAAACATTTATTTTATTCATTACTAGCAACCCACTCCGGCTTCGCACGGGTATAAAATATACAGCCTACTCCACTATTTAATGGATCAAAATCCGTTGCGTAGTTTCAAAGATTTAAGCATACAAAGAAACATAGGGACAGAGAAAGCGACTTTGTTTTATACTATGTAGTGATGAGTACGGAAAATACATTCATTTAACATCGAGTGGCAATAATATAACATATTGGAAAAGGGTTACGCCAGAACAGCCATATTATGTCTCATAGTTCCCTTTTTTAAGGGATGGAATAAATTATAATGTGTATTTTATACACACACATAAATTCACGCCTCTTCTGCGCAACGGAATAAGGACAATCAATCGTCATTTTTAACGAATATAAAATTCTATTATGTCTCACTCATATCGTTTTAACGTAAGCTCTTTTCGAAATAACAAATATAATCATGAATAATAACTAACGGGACGCGTATGTTTTAATATAATAAAGTTACCTTTATTAACGCGACGTTTCCTTTAAAAGTCCCGTTAGTTATTAATCATGAGTATAAATCGCGATTCTCTTAAAACTATAATATCGAATATAACTTATGCGTATAACATACTAAGACTATAACAAATAATCTTTATTCTAGTACCTCAGCCACATTCTTTACTTCGATCGCTTTGTTGATGATTCTGTACATGGCGACGCATTTTCCAAGTGTTTCTATCGTGCCTCCATCAGAAAGATAAGTACGATCCATTTTACCCTTTTGATTCGGTACAAACCTACCAGACTCTGTAATATTAAATAGGAATGCTAGATATATGGGATAGACGTGACTGTGTTGTTACAATACATTTGCAAAAATCACCTACTATGGTGAGCGAAAACATCGTGAGGAAACCCTATTATATTATTGGTACAGCACTGACTATCAGTGTTTGGGGCTCATAGATTTGCTACCTCTGCAATCGCGGAGGTAGATACGCGAACCTTTTACTACCTCTTCCTGGTTCAAAGTTCGTGAAAGTATTTTTTTAATTTAATATAACTATTGTAGTTGATTTTTACCTTTACTCCTCATGTCTGTGTTACCTAAAATACGGATTTAAGAATGCTGCCTCCGATGATAACTATACCAGGAGCAATAGCATGATAGCCTAATATTTAAGATCAAACCAGTACAAGGTTATCAGATTATTATAATAGTAAACCCAAAAAAAGCTTATTACCTGCATTCCCTCCACAGGATTCACTCTTCACTCATTGAAATTCATTAAAGAAAACCTGAGGTTCATTTTATATTGGAGGTATAATAGAAACAATCTAATATAATAAACAGTCAATGCATATGTTATCTAAAAGCTACATATGTTGAAGGCATGTCATTAAATGCCATTTTAGAATGTATGGATTTTTAAATATTATTGAGCAGATCTTAAAGCAATTAAGTTGAAATACATTCTGCTACATAACTTAAAATTCAAAAATACTAAACATACCCATCTTAGGTGGTGGCAGCAATAAATCACAGAGAATAACGCACTTCCTTCCACCCTCAGCTATAGCGCTGTCCAACAATTCAACGTGAAAATCAGAATCATATACACCATCCTAGAAATATAATAAAACCAAGTTGAATGCCAATTAAGTAATGTGTGTTGTTATGTTGCAGTTAATAATGATACTTTACATTATTATATACAATTAATATTGTATATTCTCAATGTTACCAACGTTATCAACTGTACTACATTCACATTCTTTAATCCATTTTGGGTGGTCAGAACTTGAATGCATACCTTAGTCACGATAGCATTAAAATTTAGGGCTAGAATATTGGCGAGAGGAATCCTGCTGACCAATATATTCTACTGACTTCAAACTAAGAGAGTTCTAAGACATGCTTTAGAATAGTATTTAGAATAATATTCTATTCATGTTTTAGAATAGCACTGGATGTCATGTTAATAAGTTAAAGAAAGTCAAACAGTTACATTATAATAAAAAAAGCCTGCTTACAGACTTAATAATTACTTTTATCTATGGCAAACAGAGAGACTTACCATAACATAGTCTATAGGCTTATTTAATATCAATGCAGCACTTTCACAAATATATCTGGCTGCTGATTTTATATTAGACATTCTGGTATTCCTTGCTTCTTTAGCCCTTGCCTGAAATAAGAAAGATTTAACTAATCAATAAAATTCATATTAAAATGTACTTACAGAAATTAATACCGAGTCTCAACAATATGGGGCGCATTTGTAAAACAGAAAATTAGTGCTTTCAAACCACCTGGATTTTTTATGTAATATGTAAAACTAAAAAAGCAATTTCAAATATTTATTACTTATATCAATACTATATTTAATTGCCATTCTGTTACTAAAATACTTTTGAAGGTAATTCTATTGTGCCGCATACTTCAATGTACTGTATCCCTTCAAAAAATAGACAAAGATTGTCAGATGCCCGTTTTAATCCTACTCCAGCAAAACACTCTCACTTGCCATACATGCAGATATACTTGCCCATAAAACCATTTATTATTAAAAAATATTTGTAATTTATTTATTATCTCTCAATAACATAGATGGAAATAGATATTGTACCTGTTTATCTTTATATGAATCATGGACATTCATCATGCTAATAGACAATTTACTCTTGCGCTGTATGTCTTGAATTTTTTTGCTGACTTCAAGTATAGCCTCCAGCGTTGAACGGTCAAGAGCAAGTAATTCACTACCAGTGAATGAGGAACCAACGAATTCACCCCGTGTGACAGCTGCCCTAGTTCGTACTCTAGCGAATTCTTCATCTTGGAATGAAAGTTGGGTATCTTCACCACCTTCTACTGCTGGCTTACGAGTAACAACATCTTCTTTTCCTGCTTGGTCACGTCCTAAGCTTACAGTCGGCCCCTTCTTATCAGCTGCAGTAGCTTCTTCCTTTTCATCTTGTTCTCCTTCAGGTAGTTCTGGCAATTCAGGCTTTTCTGTCACTTCTTTTATCAGTTCTTCAGCTGGCGTAGGACCTTCAGGCGCCTTTGTTTCATCAGGTCCAGCAGTTTCCTTACCATCATCGTTAGAGTCCTCCATCTTCGCAAGTTTTATTTGAACAATATAGTTTTAAATATTATCTTGACATATTTTTCACACGCAATGGTACAAGTTTATTCGTTTTTTGTGTAAAAAAACTTTTATTTGTACACAAACCGTAACCAATAAACAAATATTTTGTTTACGTATTTATTGAACAAATTCAAAATTCGAAAACACGCCTTTTTCCGCCGGTGTTCAGTTTCACCAACATCACACTACAAAAACTGACATTAAAAGTGATATTAAACTCTCAGCTCAGATGAAATGTTATTTCTTATTGTAGAATACGGAGTGTATTACATTATTTTTGGTAGAATCCAATAAATACGTCGCTTTCGAAGTTAAGAATTTACTGTATTGTATATAACTTGTTGCAAGCAGGACGTCACACCATACTGCATGCATATTACATAGTCAAAAATAGAGCTACATTTAGTGCAACTTTGAAGTTTATTGGAGTTCAAATAATTCAATTAAATAACCCTGCTTAAAATATTACTTATCATTTTAAAATTATTCTGTCTCATATAAATTCCAAAGTTCATAAGGTAAAAACGTTCACTCATATAGCGGCTGAGGTCGAGTGGATATCACTTCATATAAGGTAAACCAGCTTTGATATGCACCAATGAATGATATTTAAAAATGTGAATTTTATTTACGTAAATATTTTATAGTCGCTTACGGGTAAGGTACATTGTGAGGACACCTGCCTATCCCGAGGGAAAGATAATAGCTGGTGCCTAGGGCTTTTCAGGTTATTACCTATGACGTTAGTTGCTGCTTATCTAGCGAAACGCGGGCTTTAACTGATTCATATCTAAGATGCCTTCGAAATTTTGTAGAGGCTATCAAACATCTCGCTATCCCGCTACTAGAAAAAAAAGAGTGTACATATATACATACATAAGTCGTGAAGCGTTTGTTATGTTCACCAAGTTTATTGTCAATAGTTTCTATGGTATTCATGAACATCACAATATGTTTTAACTTGGATTTTAGAACTACAACTTATTAAATCCAAATATGAAAATGCATCTGTAAGTTATCGCCTGTCACTATACTATGTATGTGCAAAGGGGCAGTTGCCAGTTGGTTACATTTTATTATTCAAATCTGTAATCCAATAATTTGAAAATTGGTATAAGTTTAGTAATGGTTTTTGTATGTAATATCCATGGTAATCATATAATTAAATCTTGGATGTTAGAACAACAACTTAATAAATACAAAATATATGAAAAAGCCTCCTGCTTGCCATTATTGTACATATTCTATATATTTTAATTTTGGTTGACTGCATAGGTATAAATATTTGGCCATCGTTTTTTATTTTCTATACTATCCTAAAAATATAAAAAAAAGTTTGTTTACTTTTGGAGACTGTGTATATGATTTGATTTCTTTTTAATAGATTCAAATATCTAAATAGTTAGCCAATTATGAAACAGTTTTACCAAACATGAGGCGTAATTGGAGAGGAAGACCTTACGGAAATTGGAATCGAAAGAAGCAAAGCAGTGCGGATAATAACACCAGCTGTTCATCAGACAGAGCATCTACCTCGGGTACAGCTGTTTCCCGCGCTCCAGTAAATCAACGTCCTGTCTATGTACCCTTGAATCAGACTAAAGATGATGTTTGGAATTTATATTTACCCTTACAAGGTATAAACATGCACGTCCTTTAATCCTCCCCAGGGTATATACCTCAGAGATCAAGTCACCTTGGTCGCTTTTTTTGGGTGTCGTCAAGACCATAAACTAAAACTTAAATATGGAATATTGGTGTCAGATGGCTAGCTAATTCCTTAGCCTCCGATGTCATATCGGAATAAAAGGCAGCTAGTTCTGTTTACGACTTCCCATCTACCACAGGTCAAGGTACACCATAATTCTGATTTTGTTACTCAAAGTGACAGACATGCAAATATTTTAAAACATTTGAGTAAGAAGTCCTTTATGTTACTGTTTTTGTGCCAAGAACCCACCCATGACCATAAAGTCACCGTTCTCTACAAGAGGCCAGGTTAACATCTTAGTTTACTTACTCTCAAAACTATGTTTGGGACATCCTGACTTACATTTGGTTCAGGTCCCATGATGGTTTAAGAAATTTCAGTTTCCTGACTCTGGTATGCAAAGCATGTATAGATGTAAGTAATTCATACATATTGCATTTTACAGAATATCCACCAAACCCAGAAACAGCTGAACATATCAAAGCTTTTAAAGCTTATATAGAGAAATATAGAAGTACTTTTGACTTGGAAAAAATTGATCAGACTCGCAGCATTCAACTTGATGAACAGAGTTTGCTGAAAGATGAAGAGTTTATTAAAAACTGGCCCACCTTCAGTACTGAGTTGTTTGAAACTCCAGATCTTACTTTACGAATCCTACAGTATTGTTTTCATGAGGTATGTATGCTTATATATAATAATGTAAAATCTTATATCTCAAAAGTAATCAATGATCCCATAAGAGAAAGAAAAGTTAAAGCCTTTAAGCATTTAGAGTAGAAAAATCATCTTCATCAAATATAATTTGGGAATGTTGTTATAATATTCAAAAATCATTTAATCCCTGTAAGCTGGACTGAACTCTAGTACTCTCTATCAAATTCTAGTCTTACTTGGAAAATTATGATGGCATTGATCAGAAATATTCATTACTAAAAAATTCAACATAGTTAGGAAACCTGCCTATTCCTTGGGAAAGTTAATACCCTGTGCCTGTACTTGGCAAAACAGTTCACTATCTATCTTGTTGGATTCTGTCTATCCAGTGAAATGTAGGCTTTGAGTGACTTATACTATATAGCAGGCGTTCCCAACCTTTTTCAGCCCATGGCACAATAACTTGTTTAAAATTTTGTCACAGCGCCCTACCCAAGCTGCATTTTGAGACATATAATTATTATAATCGCAAGATATATCAGAACTTTGGACTTCTGGTTTGTTTTCGATAATTCAGTACTCAATCAATAACAGAGAGTCAGGACCACGGGTGTCCTTGTCGGAAAACAAAATTAAAATATTTTTGATGATGATCAGAGGATGGACTCACGGCGCCCCTGGCTTCATTCAGGTTGGGAACCCCTGCTATATAGTATGCCTTTGAAATGTTGGAGGTGAGCACTGAATCCACTGACTGCCCTGCCACAATAAGAAAGAGAGTGTTTATACACCAGTTGTGAAGCATCTGTTATGTTAAAAGATTTCAGTAACCCTTAGTTGGCATTCAAATTAACAGGTGATTTTCATTGATTGCAGAGCCTAAAATGTGAATCAAGAATAAATGTTAGAATACTGAATCACCAGCCTGTGGTTCCTTTAGCTAGTCTCAAAGTTAACTATTTTGGTAATGAAGTTAATAGTATATTATTATTACAATTTTAATACACAAAACAGGTAATGTCCAATGTTCAATATTTCTCTATACAGAGAAATATTTTGATTCCCCATATTTCCTGATCGTGATAAACCACCTTCCCTCCACTTTATATTCTCATACACACTTATCAGTTAGTTTGTTCTAAGAAGTAATTTTTTTTATTATGGCATTATTTGTCTCATTATTATTGTTCTTGAATCAGTTTTTTTGAGTTTTTTAATTTTGCAGGTAAGCTAGTCACTATAAAAGGAACTGTTATACGAGTAGGGAGTGTAGGATTAATTTGCACATCTATGGCTTTTCGATGCAACGGTTGTCAACATACCATGGCTATAATGCAACCACAAGGAGTATTTACTGGTAAGTATTTTTTTTTATATTATGCTTTATTTCAAAATAGTCTAACTAATTAAGGATTAATATATATGGTATTTATTGTAATAGTGACTTTGGAGCCAAGAGGCTAACTTGCATACCTACATCATAATAGTATTATTTTCCGAAGTATGAAGCAGAGACTTGATTGCCAATTTCATAATTCAAATCATTATTTTTTGTAAATCATATTGGGTTAGTTACATATTGGCCTCGTACTAAAAGTGTAAATCTTATCAAACTTTAATTATATTGTAATATTTTTCAGCTCCAATACACTGTCAGAAATGCCAAAATTATAACAAGTTCGACCCATTACTCACATCACCGTTTACCAATACAACGGATTGGCAAACAGCTAAGATTCAAGAAATACAATCGCAGGTAAGTCATTGCTGAATTAATCACTAAGAGAATTGAAAATAATTCCTTTTGTCAATCCTGGTTTTTGGTAATGAATGCATTTTTTTTCCTGAAATAAAAACTAATAATGTAAACTTTCAATCAGAAAAAAATTGGTCTAACTAACCTTAGACTATTTATCATGTGAATTTGAAGCTTTCATTGATTGTTTAGGTGTTACATAAATTGCACCGTTTTAAAACTTTTGTATGTATAACTATTTTGAAGCAAAACTTTTTTGTTTCAGACAGTCTCAGGCACAATACCAAGAAGTGTGGAAATTGAAGTGCAAGGCGATCTGGTTGGTTCGGCATGTCCTGGTGATGTGCTCTCCGTTACTGGAATTGTACAGGTAAAATAACATACTCATATATTATATCTTCAATAAGTTGGATTTAAGAATGTTATGATACATTATACTGAGTTACTACTTCTTATACTACGGTGAGGCAATACATCGAGAGGTACAGGTCATAATCAGTGCTTAGTACCGGTCACATTGAGTATTGACTGTGTGGGCAACACGTGAGTATAGAATGACGCCATTGCGTTCATGGTCACGCGTACCTTAGATTACTGCGTTAATGGTCTTTTTGTCTATGTTCTGTCTTATAATCTACTAGCGACTTGCTCCGGCTTCGCACGGGTATAAAATATATAGCCTACTCCACTATTTAATGGATGTTATTATACATATAAACCTTCCTATTGAATCATTCTATCTATTAAAAAAACCGCAAAAATCCGTTGCGTAGTTTCAAAGATTTAAGCATACAAAGGGACAGAGAAAGCGACTTGGTTTTATACTATGTAGTGATAAGACAGAACATAGACAAAAAGTACACTCGTATATTTTATAGGTTCGTGGTGAAAGCAAAGGCGGTGAAGATGGCAAGAGAGCAGCTCGATTGTTACAACTGTATATTGAGGTGGTTTCGATACACAGCCAAAGAAACCTCAGTAATCCGTCCCTTTCGTTCACGATTAAAGACTATTATGCTATACAGGTAACGTTTATGTTATATCAAACCCTGTAAGAAGTTTTATAAATAAACAATTGAATGAATGAATAATTCGTAATCAACTATTTATAATTTTATACATTGTTTGACCTTCATTATTATATTCTCATACAATTTTTTTTGTAAATTTAACATTGTTTTAGCATTTATTATTCACAAACATTATGTAAACTTTCCATGTAGCTCTAATCCCTTAAGCCCTTACTTCATAATGGCGAAAAAGGTATTCATTCATTCATACTTCAACAAAATGTTTCATATAATAATTGATTTCAGGAAATCCACGCTTCCGAAGACGTCTTCCGTTTACTAGTCCATTCCTTGTGCCCAGCAATATTTGGTCACGAAGCAGTTAAAGCGGCTCTCGTTCTAGGCTTGATGGGTGGTACTGAGGTGGAAAATGGTTCGCGGTCTAACCCTCACATCTTGGTGGTTGGTGACCCTGGGCTGGGCAAGTCTCAGTTGCTGCAGGCCGCTGCCCAGGCTGCACCACGGGGTTAGTATAGAAATGAAATGAATGAAATGAAATAATAAACTTGTTTTTGCGTAGATACGAGTATATTTAACGTCGTATCAGTGGACACAAACATGAGGACAGAATGGCTATTGGCATAATTATTTGAGCATTATATATTCAGAATATTGGAAACAGTTTGTTAGAGCATTGTCCATTACGTTTGTAGGTTAATAGAAAGTTGCTTATTAGGTTTCGTTTACCCCCGAATCTTTTAGGAAATAGGCAAACAAACTTATTTATTCTTCCATTTCCATCCCTGCTAGAGTAGAATAAATTATGACATTAACATTATTCTACGTAAATTTATATCGCGGTAATTCCTAGTAATTAAATCCATACTATTTACGTACTACTTTAATATAGTTTTTTATTTATTCTAGGAGTATACGTTTGTGGCGCCTCTGCGTCGGCGGGAGGTTTGACGGTTGCTCTCGGAAGGGAAGCGGGCGGTGATTTTGCTCTAGAGGCCGGGGCACTGGTACTTGCTGATAAAGGCGTCTGTTGCGTCGATGAACTGGATAAGGTAATTGAATGTACATGTTAATAATGATTTAAAAGAACTGCACTCACATAGCTCGGTATCAGTAGTACAATATTTAATTTGTAACATGACGTTATAAGTCCATTTATCCTGTTATTTGTGTTGTGTTACATGTTAAAAGCCCAAAGGAGATATAGCGAATTTCTATATACATGTTCGCATTGTCATTTCTTAGCACGATCTATTGTGATGTGACATACTGTAAAATCCTTCAAACTTTCGTGGCAGAGCATAGCTAGTAGAATTCGACGACGAACAATACAACCTGTAACATTGTGCTCTGAATATCTATTGAGTTGCTATAAATCACTTCTCTATCGTGTAAAGATAGAATATTTATTAATATTTTATTTTTTAGATGACAGCCCACCACAGTAGCTTACTAGAAGCAATGGAACAGCGTCGTGTCAGTATCGCCAAAGGCGGCGTAGTTTGCAGTTTGGCAGCAAGAGCCACCGTCCTAGCGGCAGCTAACCCGGCTGGTGGCAGTTATAATAGGTATCTGTATAGGAATTACATTAGTATGTTAACAATTCTGTTTTCTCATTATATTGTAATACTAGCGACCCGCTCCGGCTTCGCACGGGTATAAAATATATAGCCTACTCTACTATTAAATGGATGTTATTATACATATAAACCTTCCTCTTGAATCATCCTATCTATTAAAAAAAACCGCATCAAAATCCGTTGCGTAGTTTCAAAGATTTAAGCATACAAAGGGACATAGGGACAGAGAAAGCGACTTTGTTTTATACTATGTAGTGAAGCGACTGATGATAGGACGTTTCCTATTAAGTAATTTTTAGTGTTAACTTATATTCTCTTATATTCTCTAGTGTTAACTAATATTCTTTATTTTTAGTGTTATTATTCTTTCAAATTGGGGGATGTTTATGTACATACATGTGTCCATTGATAATACAAGTACTTGTCTTTTTCCAGAGCTAAAACGGTTGCAGAAAATTTGAAGTTGAATTCAGCATTGCTCTCAAGATTTGATTTGGTTTTCATTCTTCTCGATCAGCCTGATGAGGTACGTTTCTAGTTTAATTATAAATGAATCATAACAGTTGACCTTTTTGGGATAGTTAGAGGCTTGATTTAGCATCGTTGACACTGTATAGTCACAGATACTTATGGACCAAGTAGTGATCATTATATTTGTTGAAATTCTGACTGGTTCCACACTGACCGGTATTACTTATCTGTACAATTGTAGCTTTATAGATAAATCCTTAATTATTATAGAATTTAAATACTAGAAAATAAACTAATATTATTTGCAGAAAATGGATGCTATGCTATCAGAACATGTATTGGCCTTGCATTCGGGTCAAAAAGGCAGAATTGGCAAGAAAAGCTGTCTAGATACTACTATGAATTCGAGTCAGAGTAATGTTAACGACATGTCTTTGAGGTAAGAGATCTGATAAAATTATTTAGTTTTAGGAAAACCTCAATTTCTATACCTACCTAACAGTCATTTTATTAGTTTGTGCACTGAAGTTATTTTAAAACCAATTTGCACTTGAAAGAAAGAACCTCAAGATATACGAGTATGTTTTGGGATATGTCATATTGACGCACTATAAAAATAATAATTTATATACTAATAAATTTATATACACTATAGATAGGAGTTAAAATATTGAAATACACTTTGTACTTGACCTTTGTATCCATGTCTGACAAACATTTTCATTATTTCTTATACTATAAATGTTACCATTCCATTATTTCAGACAGAGACTAAGACTGAAACCAGGCGAGGTCATAGATACGTTACCAGTAGTGTTGTTACGTAAATACATAGCCTATGCCAGAAGATACGTGCATCCAAAGTTGAGCAATGACGCGGCTAACGCTTTACAGAACTTTTATTTAGAGCTTAGGCATCAAGAGGGTATGCAAGATGGCACACCTATTACCACGAGGCAATTGGAAGCTTGTATACGGTTGACTCAGGCAAGTACTCGTTTAAAATAAATACTTGTATATATTTTATAATACCGTAAGGCACATAATAGGCAAGTGACGTGAAAGGGCGGCTACGTAGGTGTCAGCCCAATAAGACATTACAGTCAGGTTAACGATATCTTGAAAAAGGGTGGTGTTAGAAGTACATAATTATAACCCGATTTGTTTCCTTTTCTTTGTGTCAATATTTTTTAACAATAGCTACCAAACGTTTTCTTAGAAGTACTTGTAACTAATATGTGTATGAGTTTCAATGAAGATAAAATAGTTTGTCAGGATCGAGACAAATAGGGATCCGTGATATTTTCCTCTGGCTTCTACAGGGAGACTGGCATTATGTGTATGTATGTATGCAGCTTAATAAATAATAAATTGGTGTTTTCCAGGCACGAGCAAGGGCAGAATTGAGAGAAGAAGCGACTCTAAGTGACGCTAATGACGTCATAAGTTTGGTCAAACATAGTTTGATTGACACGTTTAGCGATGAATTTGGAAACATACAGTTGTCAAGGTCGATCAACGGGTCTGGTGTTAGTTCTAAGAGTAAGGTGAGGTTTTACGCCATTTTAACCTAGCTAATATCATTCGGTTGATTTCACGCACATTGCGTACAAACTGAAGTGAACTGAAGTGAAATATGCAATTTAAAATTATGTATGATGATATAATATTTTAAGGAAATACTAGATCACTACACTGTCTATAATATAGGCAATATATTATATTAATTCTCACTTGTTTGATGTTTAATAGTGCAACATTTTGAATTACACAGATATATTATTGACATTGATATCTTTTCGTTTATTTTAATAACTGTAATCTATCGTTAATGAATACATCTTTATATTCCAGCTAAAGAAGTTCCTAGATGCATTAATAAGGAGATCGCACCAACTTGGAAAAGACGTATTTACAAGGCAAGAACTAGTCCAAATACACAAATTGGCATCCGTACCCGGTGATGCTAATGATCTAATAGAAGCCATGCATATACACTCTTACCTGCTACTCAAAGGATCCAATACTTACCAATTGATTGCCATGTGATAGATAAGTACAAAAAAGTGATAATAATATAGTATTTTGTAAGCTTCAATTTGGTTTCCTTTTCCGAACCTTTGACTTTTAGTAATATTCATAATACATTCACGTTCTTTAATACTGTAGTATTATATTATCTGTGCTTTGGGGGTGAACCTTGGAGATATAAAACATCTCCTTGGGTACTTATTAGCATGAATATTGGGGTTGTGATGTTATATGGACCATTGGTGACAGGTTGCTTGCCTATCGCCCAATAGATTAAATTTAACCCTATTCCCTTGGTGCCTTATACAACATGGTGGAAAGAACGGCAGTTAGTTACATTTTTTTGCATCCCAGACTAGCACAAGAAACTGTTAGAAATATAGATATTAAAATACAACATTCCTCATAAATCTTAATGAACATTATTTCAATAGTTGTGTCTGATAACCAATGCGATATTTAATAGAGTTAGTGAGTGTATGAATGTCAGAGAAGAAAATTATGATAATTGCACAGATGAACTTTGCTTACCTCTCTGAAGAGAAAAAGTCGTAAAGTATCATCACAAATGCTTCCTTCATTCAAAGATTTAACAAAGGTAATAAATTAGAATATCTTCAGTTTAATATAAAATATAATTCTGAATAAAATATCACAGTAATTAATACAAGGCACATTACATGGTTTCTTAAAATTAACATAAATTGTATAAGCTTGTAGTTTTGATTAAATGCATGTCTGTAAAATTGTTCTAATTCAATACACATTTCTAAATAACAAAACATTAATGAGATTCCCTGTTTTCGAACGAACATTAATTACCAAATTTTACAACAACATACGCTTCACGACTTGTATATACGCACTTCTTATTTTAACGGGCCACGGCAAGTGGCCATCTCCGAAATCCCGAAGGCATGTTAGGTATGAGCCACTCAAAGTCCGCGTTACACTAGATAGACAGCACCCAATGTGATAGGTAGTAAACCGTATCGCCGCATACAGGTACTGGCTATTACCTATCCTAAGGCACAAGCAGGTTTCCTCATGAAGTTTTCCCGCACTGTTAGCGAACTGTAAACTATGTACTTAGATACCAAATTCTATTCTTAATTTCTGTAATTTAGATTGTAAGGATAAAATTTTTATTGTGATGTTATATGACAATACTAGAACATATGACGCTCAAATACGCAATAAACTGTAAATTATTATTATATCAATGCCAACAAAGCGAAAGTTAATCATCAAAACTGGGTATCCTCTCAGTGAGCAATACCTACGCATTATGAGTTCAAATGTATAACCAACGTTTCATTGAATATTGCCTATATGTAATGGTTTCCTATAAGCTGACCTCCAGTTAATAACAGATTCATTATATTGTTCTTTCAATTTATGTGTTTCTGGAGAAAGTAAATCTCGTCGAATTCCCGTGAAGGACTGCACATTCTCTAAAGTCTTCGAAATTTGACAACATGTGTATAACGCTATGAGTAGATACACACTCTGAATAGTTGAAGGATGGGTAATAGATTTAAGAAATATTAAACCCACTTCATAATCACCAAAGAGGAAGTAATTTGAGACAGCAGAAGCTGCTAACATTGGTGCACAGAGCATAGCTATCATCCTCCTTTCCATATCATCTGATAAGCATTTCTTCTTAAATTTTAAATATGGCTCAGTTTTTGATATCATTATAGCTATAGTCTCGCATACAATACCACAATAATTCATAAAAGTCCACACCGCTATGGCTTTGGAAGTTCCATGCCATTGAAATATAAACATGAAAGTGACTAAAGATGCCAGCAACTTTTTTAAAAATAATGGATAGTTATATGGTATGGTCAGTCTTAATACTGGCTTGTAGATGTACCTGAAATATAGACAATTATTTATTAATGACAGCAAGACCATTTTACTTGTAATATAACAACTAAAGACAAACGGCTTGGCTGTTTAAAAATACACATACATTTTTGTTCCATTGTGGATGAAAGCTATTTGCGGTGTGTACTTTTAATAGGCAACATTAGATAACACACATTTGTACTCTCGTATCTGCGTGTGAACAATAAATCACCTTCTATGCGGTAATGACAAACCCTGTAAGGATATTATCTTTACTTCCAGTATTGGCAATTGCTAATAGGCTGACTGCCAATAAGATCAGGCACTATCTGGTAAAAAGAATGCATAATGTAACCAAGAGCTTATAGAGATGCAAATATAAATCATATATTATAGCTTATATAAGACTACCTGTCACATTGAGTACTGACTATCTGGTTAACACATGGGTTTGAGGTAGCCATAGAATTACTACCTTCACAATTGGGGAGATGGACACCTGAGCCTCTGACTACCCCGCAAGGGTTAATGGTCGTGAATACGTTTGTTTTTTGTTGTTGTTGCTTTTATAAGTGTCCTCTATTTTTAATTCATACATGCACATTACCATCTGCCTACAAAGAGGTAGGCACAGATCTCATATCCATCTTTTACCATTTTTTTCAAATATTGTGTGCTGTGTTATACTTACGTAATCAAAAATTTATAGAGACCAACATCAAAATATCGCCACATCTGGGAGTAGATATGTATGCGTGCAATGCATCTTGGTGGTGGAGGCATGTCAACATTATCCAGCAAACCCAGTGCTCCATCAACTCCATAACTTATTACGTATTTCATGTGAAAAAACAGGCCCATCCACAAACCAGCTCCACTCAAAGCGATTGTTGGAAATTGTTGTATGAGCTAGAAATATTGAAATCATTATTTAAAAAGATCATACAATACTGTCAACTGACATAGAGTTAAATCTAACAAAAATCATCACTTTATAAGTATGTAAAGGTTCTACATAATTTTCATATTAGCTGATTGTCTTGTTTCATACTACAGTCTTAATACTACACTAACTACCAAAACTTAATAGTAATGCTTTGTAGGAAATTGCTACTAAACATAGTGATGTTATTGCATCAACATCATAAAATAGAAAAGAAAGAAGTATTCTCTATTTAATTTTTGTATATTATTATTAAATTCTCTCTTCTTCAATCTGATGCTAAATTATCATTATCTATTTGTTGTTGTTATGAGAATACCAATTCAATCACAGTAGTAAAGTGGCAGTTGTGTTGTCATGGAATAACTAATTGGCTACAAAAAAAGTAAATTGAGGTCCTGGATATTAAGAATTAATATTACTGTAGAAGAAAAACAGAAAATTACTCACCTCTGGTTGATCCTGCATAGCATTCACATAATAGTAATGTAATGCATATTCCAAAATTAGAGTATATATTATAAAAAGGAAGATATCAACACCCGATCTTTTGAGTCTACTTGACAGACTGCTTTGAACTAGGAAACTATTCTTGAAGTCATTGTATAATATAATAGGGCCATTATACAACATTGGTAGATAATACACATAGCTGACCATATTTAAAAACAATTTAGCATAGTTTCTTTCTTGCATTTTACAGGGCTGCTCTAATATGTCCAAAAAGAAACTAATGCATCTCAATTGAATCCAGCCTAGGGAGATGTTTAACAAGTACACAACCTCATCAATCATTTCCTCATCTTCAAAAATATCCCATAATATTTCCATCTGTTTTAGAAAACTGTATGCATATAATAAAATGACACTGGTCACCCAAATAGCCCTTTGTCCTCCTCCACATAATAAAATAATGAAATATATTGTAGGAATCACGGTCAGAAAAAGAAAATGTGCTATACCAAAAGAGTAAATGACAAAGGCAACTCCTGATGCAAAATACCAAAATCGTACATTATCTGGGCTGCTTTTCTGTCTTAGAAATTCAGAAATAATAAATTGAAAACCTAAATATGCCCAAGACACCTTCATAAGGTACTTCCAAGTGGTCCATTCAATATCAGAGTTATCTAAAAATCTAGAAGACAGCCATCCAGGTGATAAATTTCCTAGGACCCCATTTAAATCTTCAGCTGCAACCAAAACTTCTGTAAAAGAAATAGAGAGGTTGATTAGTATTCTTCGGCAAGTTTAGTAACTAAGAATCGCTTACGGGGTAGTAAATTATCTCAATAAAATGATGCACTCCAAGTTTGAGCAGTATGTAGCGCATGGGTACATAAAACTTGATATTCACCTGATTATTAACCACCCATTCTGCCCGTTCCCATAATATAATTACAATGTTAAATAAGGTTGGTTATGTGTTTCTACTTACCATTTTGTGTACTGTATAGTTCGCGAAGTGAATAAAGGCAGGCTGCTGTCCAAACTACGAAGTACAGAAAAATCTCCAATTTGTGCATTCTATGTCTGTTCAGTGTGTATTGGTTTAATGCATTCTAAATATACATAATTGTAACAAACATATTATCTGCCGCTAGATTTTAACACCCATAATTTGTATATTTAGTTTAAGATTTATAAATATGCAATGAAGGTTTTATGTGAACTAACAGAAACTTATTTGAAATAAATAAATACTGATATCAATTCAGTTCAAAAGTAGTTCCTTCTACGATAATTATATACAGTACTCTACGGTATCGCAAAATATAAAAATAGTAAATTTAAATATTTATTTCGTGAATGATATCCAATTTTACAGTAATTTCAAATTAATTTCCAACTATATGCCATTATCTGGTATATAGGTAAGTATAAGTGAGGGACGTAATTCGACGTAACTCAGTAATTCGACGTAGCTCAGTAATTCGACGTAGCTCAGTTGTTTGGGGCTTGGCTCTGTATCAGTGGGTACAGGGTTCAAATCCCGTTTGAGCATGTACCAATGGAAATGAAGTTTAATGAATTTCTATGTACATTTTCGTAATAAAAACACATTTACGAAATGCGTTGAATTATACGGTGAGGGAAAACATCGTGAGGAAACCTACCTGTTCGTCGAACAGGTAATAGTTAGTGCTTGTAAATGGCGAAAATGCAAATATACATCATATATTATAGCTTATATAAGACCACCTGTCACATTGAGTACTGACTATCTGGTTAACACGTGGGTTCGAGGTGTCCATAGAATTACTACCTTCGCAATTGCGGAGATGGACACCTGAATCTCTGACTACCCCGCAAGGGTTAATGGTCGTGAATGCGTTTGTTTTTTGTTTTGTATAAGTGAGGCTATTCTATATATATCTATTTATACAATCGTTTAGGGAGTTGGATATACTAAATTATGAAATGTATTTCTTGGCACTCTGAACATTTATAGTTACAAACATTTTCAAATATAAAATCTGCTAACGCAGATCTTTGATAATAACGACTTCGTAGAGGTTTCCATATGATATAATTCGAATCATTTAGTCTAGTGCAGACAACTAACTCCCTTTTCTTAAATGAACTGTTACCTCAGACCCCATATGGCCAAATTACCCCCTTATTCATAATGTTATGGTACGGTAACTTGAAACAGCTGCTACAAATATGTTAATTATTATTCTTAGTACACGTTACACAACAAAAAAAAATACAGTACCTACCTATGTTAAAAGTTTTAAATAAAATCTTGTGTTAATCGGTTCTTAGAGTCCATCGACACCCAACATCAGTTTACGCTTATGTCGACCCCTATGAAAACATTTCCGACCTCTTTGTGAATCCCTGAAGAAGTTCGATGTAGCTCAGTCACTGAGACAAATGACACACAGATGAAACTGATCAGTGGATTTAGGGTTCAAAATTTCGTATGGGCGTCTATGTTTTGATTTTCTATATTAATGATGATGTAGCAACTTATTTCTCAAAAATAGGTGATAGTATAAGTCGTCTAGTAGACAGTAGCTTATAAATGGCGACACTTTGTCTTACCAAATGTGTTATTGAGTACTGATTGATTGGCTATCTGGTTTACATAAGGTTGTACTCCGTAATTGTGGAGTGGGACATGTGAATCTTTGCCAACACAAAGGTTTTAGAGACGTCTATTCTACGATAAAAATTAAATTCTGAATCTGGAAGGTTCTGAAAATCGATAATAAATCTGCTACCTACATCATTTTATTGACAACAGCACAGACAACAGTGTTTGTATTTATTTACCTACGAATACATCAAGCGCTAAAGCGTTTCAAAGAGGGGTAAGCAGACGGAATGAATGAAGAACGTCATCGGTTTTGCGTAAGTAGGTTTGTAAGCAAAACCGTGGCAATGAGCTCAGCTGTCAGATCCAGTATACTCTCGAGAATTATCAAGAGAACTCGTCTCGTGACCAAGATTTACCTATTTAATTATTTCTTTAATATATTTTGTATAAAGTTTTAATGAAAGAATGACATATATTGGTTTATTATTACAAATATTTATTTGTTTTTGTATATGTAACCCTTATTGGACGGGTAAGCACTTTTTTATTTTGATTAAAGTTAATAAAATAATGTAAGTTTTAAATTTTAGCTGACCTCTACTGTTGTTGAAGCAAGGATACGTTGATACATTTTTGTTCAGTAGTATTTGTGTATTTAAAGGATTTTGTTTTACTTACTCAGTGTTGTTGATTATAAATAGCATATGTAAATTAAATTAATGTAGACGAGCTTGTATGTCAATGAAGCGAAAGTGGTTTATCTGGATCGGGAGAAACAAGAAATAATGTGATCTCTATCTACCCTTCTGTAGAAAAAAGTGACGTGTTTGTACTTAGGTATGCAGAAATCATCATGTTTATGCTGTTCTATGTTACCTTTTTGCTTAACATGTTCCGAACAATGTTTACATTTATCGCTATTGTATGTAAGAAATTGACTCTTAGGAATTGAGAAATTTATTTTCCGGTTTGGTATTGAATGCCTAATTTCAACAAAATTTACACTTTAAATCGTATACCTACTTAAGAAAATAGCAATCTCAGAAAGAAATATACCAACAAAATACCTACTATAATCTACCTTAATACATATTGTTGTTTAGATAATATTTAGCTTATCCATCTATTTTGCGTTTCGGTTGTGTATGACATAGCACTTGCAAACTGGTTTGCATTCAATAAATATGACAAATATTGGAATGTTTTGATTATCTTATTTTCCCCGCACAATCGACGCAATCAATAAATTCTGCACTTGCTGCTCAGAGACTTCCTACAAGGATGACATGAAATACGTAATTTACTTGCATACATACCTATTACACAACACGTCTTTTAATTCCTTTCGCGATGGATACAAACCAGAGACATAAAAATATCCTCCTAGTATCATCTTGAGGTTGTGTGGCCATTTATATAGTTAAGGATAAAAGGGTTCATGAATGCTTCCAACCTTCCTATTTAAATGTATAGATACATTAGGAGATACAGTCGCTATGGTTCATTTTATAAATTATATACCTAGTATCTAGGTTCATGTCTAGTATAATATTCTTATATCTGTGACCTAGTTGATGCTTAGTTATATCTAAGAGAATAATATATAAAAGTTATGTTTACGTTAACTTTTTAGGCTTGTGCACAGTAAAAATAAAATTGACAATACACAATAAAATTGGTACACATCAATAAAATTATAAATTGGTTTACATTTTGTCTAGTAGACGTTACATTAAATAATTTGAATCAATTGATTTTGATTGGCAACACTTGGGCGAGACTATCAACACATAAATATTGGTAGAGATCCCGCCACATAAGGTGGCAGTTGGAGGCGTCGCCACAGTCGCGTAATTCAGTGTTACCAGTAAACACGCCAAAACTAGCACTCACTGTGCCATACGGCTCGATACATTATAGGTTTCATTTGTAACGGTCTTTGGTTGCAGAGCTATAAACTCAAATAAAACAAATTAATATATCAAAGTCAAAATATGTTTATTAAACTATTTCAAACATGATTAATAATTAACGGGACTTATCCTTCTTATTATATATTACATATATTATGTGTTCCTTCACTCTGTCCGCAATAGACCGTTTAGTATGTTCGACGTAGGATTTCCCACAGCTGCAATCAATCTTATACACACCCTTATATCTTATATCATGAGTATAAATCGCGAATCTCTTAAAACTATTATTTCAAACATGGCACTGAGCATTGTCTTTACATATTTTTTACCGAGGTTAGATCAGCGGAGACCCTAGCTTGGAGAAGAACTAACAAGAAACTCCGGAAATCAATTTATTATAATCACCCTTAACAAACATAAAAATTACAAAGAGTGGGCAAAAAACACAACGCTGGTAATACTAAATTTACCTTTCATACAAGATAACACGCAATGGCGGTAACGTCAAATTTAGTTCCAAGTTTGGCTACTGCCACCTTATGTGGCGGGATCTCTAGACCTGGCTAGATTTAAATTGTACATTTTTCATTAGATGAAAAATATTGATCGACGTTAATTGATACGACATTGCGTGTATTATAAACAAGGAAGGATATGTAATACATATTTAAAATAGGTATACACTTGCGATTAGGCAGGGATGTATTTAATATACATATTTCAGACAAGGTACAACAATACTCAGTCATTCTAAACGTATTTAACGGACTTGTGACGGCATTCTTATAAATTTCATCAGGTTTCTCGCAGTAGCCTCTTACGACGTAGTCTCAATGCTTTTGAACTCAATAAATACCTACATATTTGGAAGAAATGATGCAGGGATACAAAATATTAATCATAGGATTAAACTTAGACAGTCTTTAACCAAAAAGTAATTTCGAGTTTTTTGTTTCAGTTGCCTACCAAAAAGATGTAAACACAGAGTTCCTTCTTCACGAAAGTGGTTATAGTGTTCCAAAACAGGACTATATAGGGCCTCAAGATGGTTTGAAGTCTAGTACATCATCTTTACCCGTTTCCAGTACAGCACCCAAAACCACTGCGCCACCAAAGAGAGACTATGTGGCACCACAGATATCAACAAAGCCACCAAATGTTCCACCACATAATTCACCAATTACTCCAACTCTCAGCACCGTAAAGACTACCAGTGCATCGCCAAAACGAGATTATGTTGCGCCACATATAAGTAAAAGTTCAACTATTGTGACCCCGAGTACATCTAACACTCCATCTCTACCTTCTACCAAACCTACAGTCGCTACCAACGCGTGGTTCGGAAATAAAAACAAACCCCAGCCGAACGATAAAAGAGACTATGTTTCAAGTGATTTTCCCCCTCTAGGTCCAACAAAACCGACCAATCAAGGCAAAGTAAAAGATCTGATTAACTACTACGATGGAATGAAGAATACACAATCCACAACACCAAGCTACAGTTCCATTTTACGAGCGAAAGGGAATCATAATCAGATAACTTCGACTACGGTTGTAAATTCGTCTACCAAAAAGCCCTTTACAGTACCAAGTAAGCCTCATGGCTCAAGTGCAGGTCATGGAACGACTAATAAAGTTACATCAACTACGAAACGTCCCACAGCTGGTGCATTACCGAGTTCCTTTATAAATAATAATAATAAAGATCAGGGAAATACGCCCTCTGATGCTGAATTGGGAAGTTTAAGTGAAACACTATTATTAGAGGATGTAAATAATGCTGCCAAATATGTCACGATTAACTATCAAAGTAAAACTACTTCGTTTTCCAATGAAGACAAGGCGCCGCAACCGTGAGTTAATTTTGTTTCTGGTATGTAGCGTTATGGGAATGTATTGGCAATAATTTGTTTCATTATATAATTTTAGATTGATGACAGTTGCGCATAATGTATGGAATATTCCAACTATACAGAAATTCGTACCTCTTCTAGACAATTACGAAAGAGATACGACGATCAATGAATATGTTACACCACAGGTATGGTAAACAAAATATTATGATAGGAAGATAATCGAGTGATTCAGATGGAATGCAATTATTATGATATTGATGATGCGCAATGTTTTAGGAAAGAAACGAGGAGAATGCATTTATGGATGCCATCATGTCTACTGGAGTTATTCGGCGCCTGATGCGTTTTCTTAAGGATAAGGGTAAATATTTTTAACTTGATTTATTTGTGATTGCAATGAGTTTGTTTCTTTCATACGAATACGAACATGATGCTTTGTGTGAGATTCTCTTTGAGAACAATATGATTGGCGGGGAATGTTTATTATGTTTATGTTGGAATGTTTAAATGTTTATTACTTCGTTCGAGCAAGTAATTGGAAATGTAAAATATTTGATAAACTGTGCAGCTGTATATGGATCCGTTAACACAATCACTAAGCCATTATAATAAACTGTAACTCCATCATGACAATTGAACCAATTTAGGTCTAAGATTATTTATTACGGGACTTGCTATATAACTATAGTTGCGCCTATACAGGGTGGCGCATTCAAAATGGTCAGTATGGGAAAGTCTGAAACTATAAGAGATACGAATATTTGTTCTTAGGAACCATGTCACCGATTTGATAAAAATAAAAACTGCATTCATACTTTCTTTGAAAAAACAACTGTATCCAGTACGGGAATCGAACCCGGTTGCTTTGAAAAAATAAATAGGCCCTTTTCACTTTTTCTTTTTAAATATCGATTGTGTAGGTCTTAAGCTGTAAATGTCTCTATGAAACATGATGAAACATGACTTAAGCTGTAAATGTCTCTATGAACAAATCTTCGTATCTCTGATAGTTTCAGACTTCCCCATACTGACCGTTTTGAATGCGCCACCACGTATATTAGTATGCTTAACAAGTTCTTTTTTTCAGGGTATGTCGGACCCGATCCTCGGAAACAGCGAGATTTTATGAAGCAGCTATGGTTCAATTTATATTCTCGCGGCAAAGGGAAAATAAGCAGTTCTGGATTCGAACATGTGTTCGTTTCAGAATTAAAACAGGGAGAGATAACTGGTTTGCACAACTGGATATATTTTGCCAAAGAGGAGTCTACAAATCACGCTAACTATTTAGGTTACTTGAAGTATGAAACGCTTAACGATGTAAGTATCTATCCACCTTGGAATTTGCTACATTTAATGATGTGAAATGTGAAAACTGTGTGTTAAAATTTTACTTTAGCCAATGCAAAAATTTATGTTAAGTTTTATTCCTTGACATCAAATATTGGCGACATGATTCTCAAATATAAAACAAAACACAGCACACTCATTTCTCAAACAAATAAACAATTCCGGTATTATTATTTTGCATATTGTAAAAAATATATTCAGACTCAATGATGCAAATACCAAAAATCATCTATTACGTACAACTGTCAACAACAGATAGTTAAATCAGATTAATTTACGAAAGCGTTAAAGCGGTTGTCTTTTTTGTTTCCTCTTGTAAGTCTACGTGTAGAACATCGACTATTTAACTTTCGTTTCTTTCTTTCAGAAAGGTGCAGTATTGAAACTACATTTCACGTTGGACGGTGTTGCCAAACCAGTAAACAGCATGTTCATAGGCACCTCACCTGAACTTGAAATGGCCTTGTACACACTTTGCTTTGTGACGCGGCCTGATAAGGATTGCAAACTGAAACTTGGCGGCAAAGATGTTAATATAGTGACTCATACGTTCAGATATCGTAGTGCCAATTATATAGGCAGTGCCTATCCTCAAATTTGATTGAATTAATGAATAACCATTGTTTAACTTGAGAACTAGGTACTGAATTTCAACGTAAAAGTAGTTGCATAGATACATCAATAGGTTTAGATCTGCTTGATTTATACTCAGATACTGAATTTGTTTAAGAGAAACCTTGGAATAGTATATTACTGTAAAGGAAAGTTGTTTATTCAAGTTTTAACACTTAATGTTCCTAAAAATCCGAAAATAGATATAAAAGGATAAGAGAAAGTGATGATTGGTAGTAATAATAATATAGCTATATCTTTGTTTTTACTATTATAATAAAGTTTTTAAAATATTATTTAGATTTTATTACCCTGTCATTCCCAAGTACTTACATAAATCATATACTGTACATTTTATATCAATCAGGCAAAAGAAATGAACTTTTGATCCAAACGTCGAGTCAAATACACTTGTGCATCATACTGGCCAGTGTGAACAGAGGTATTTAAACATAAAAAGTTATTTCGATTTACGATTCAACTTTTTTGTGTCAAAAAAATAACATCGAACTACTTAGACTGCAACTCATAAACCTAATAATGTCACTAGCATAACTATAAAAGGTTATTACTATAAAGGTTTCAGCCGATTTGGAAACAATAATATTATATGCAGAATAAAAGTTAACAACCTACTGAAAATAATTGCTCACCTGCATAATTATAGCTGGTTGGATTAAAAAAGTAATCTCCTCATATTCAACCTCTCACAAAAAAGTCATTAAATCTAAAGTTATTTATCTGTTTCTTTTGATGCTTTATGGAATACGTTCTTACTTGACCTACCATATGTAACAAGGGATCTTGTAGTAGTGGCTTCCTACCTATTTAGTGAGCATTGTACTTAAGAACAAGCTTGAAAATAGACTAAATATCATAGAATAGGTACATTATTCTACACATTCGTACAACAGCTGATGGGTTGTAAACTCATGAACTATGTCACTGTTTTTCCTTCGATAAAGGCAATTATTTCATTTAAGCAGGCCATAAAAGAGTATCGAACTAGAAACCCTTGGTTTATAAGCATTGTGTATTATAATTTTATTTACCGACAGTAAAAAAAAATTCCTCATTACCTGTTATTACTAAATTATGTGGTACTCAATCAGTTTGAATAGTTGAATTGAAATTGATACACATCACGAATGAATTTACGATATGCGAATAGAATTTTAACAGAAACTATTTGCGACCGAAAATAATCATTTTATTATGCAATGGTTTAGTAAAATGCGCATTAACATAAATGGGAAATAAATATAATTCTAATTACATTTAATAGTTTATGTTTAATTCGAGGCAAAGACGGAATACAAAAATTTAAGTGAGTTTCTATTGCACTTTACATGCATAACCTTCTATGTTATTGATTTTAGGTTAATTATTTTCTTAATTAATGTGCATTTATATCTTCTTCCAGCAACATGAGTTTCTACAATGGTTTGTTTGGTAGAATAAAAATTATTAGCTTAGGTTTCTCTCATGGGCTGCCTATAAAATCAGCCAAACATTATTCTACGCGTGAATTATTGAAAGAAGCATATTGCCGAACAAAATTAAAATGTCGCTGTAAGTAACTTAATTTATCTTAAAACGAACACAAAAACCTGTACCTAATCCTACAGTGAATGTCCCATGTTTTCAAAATATTGTTTTACAATTTGTACTCATACTTCACTAAAAACCTTATCAACTAAATTTGTTATTGTACAATATGAAAACATTCATTGTGTTGCATGTTGGGGCATATGTTGAATTATATCAACAGTGGTGTTTAAAGGGAAAGCTGTAATCTTAAGGTGGCTGTAGTGACAAGCAAAAGTAAAAAGTTTTGTTTTCTTACAAGTTATCGCTGTGAAACTGTGTTATAAAAAAACATAACACGTTTCACAGTCACAATTGCTTAAGGAGGTATTGGCAGGGTTCATCTCAAAGATTTTACCCACTACAGATGGGATATATTTCTCAATTACAATGCAAATATGTATAGAATTTCTATCTACTGTTTAGAATAATGTCTATACATTGTAAAGACATTCATTGATTGTGCAGATATTCTAAATAACTAATTATTTTTAGCAAAAAAGTTACCTCAAGATGTGAACCCAAAAGGTGTTTTTGCCTGTAATGAATTGGATCTTAATGAAGTAAATGTTTATGGTTTCGATTATGATTATACTCTGGCACATTATAAACCAACATTGGAGCATCTTTTATATAATATTGGGCGCAGAATTCTCATAGAAAAATATAATGTAAGTATATCACTATGGTTTTATTGGAATATTTATACTATTTAAAGGTAAATGAATGACCTTATAAACACAAACACATTAGGGTGGACAGAACCTGTGATACCTGAAAACTTCTCTGTGGTTAATTTTAGAATGAATATTAGGGTTGTAATGTCATATGGTAATAGCTTGGTAGCCTATCACCTATTACCTGCCAGGAAGAATGGCAGCTAGTAAGCATTCTTTTTAAGTTCCAGCTAGAACGGGGTGGCATTATTTATTATAAGTATTAGTAAAAAAAAATGAAAATCGTACAGAAATTCTATTAAAAAGTTACTTCTATTTAAAAAAATCAAACAGTATTTATAAAAGTGGTTGTTCTTTAAGCAAAATCATAATAATGTTCAGTAAACTCTTTTCATACCTACTTCACTCTATTTTCAGTATCCAGCAGAGATAATGAAATTGGAGTACAAACCAGATTTTGCTGTTAGAGGTCTTCATTATGATATAGAAAAAGGATTGTTATTGAAACTGGACTCCTTTCTTCAAATACAATTTGGTGCTGTGTACAGAGGACTCACCCCGGTCTCAACTGAAGAGGTTTTGAAACTTTATAAGAATAGAATAATACCTATTGCATATGTTGAGGGTGACAACAGAGTTCATAGGGTAAGTAAGTTCTGAATTATGTCTATGATATAGGTACACAATAAACAACTACTTTATTCTCTGAAGTTGGGAATCCTTTCAGTTGTGATTTATGGGATTGAACATCTGCGCTTTATTTGTAGTACAGTAATAAAATTTGGAAGTCTTAATATTTTGGATACAAATTGTAAATAAATTGACAGTGTCAAGAACAATATGAAATGTAAGGGATACATAAAGTCTCAGAGATGTTATTTCATCTCTGACATATTTCTTAAACAGCTATGTCTACTGAGCAACAGAATAAAGATATTGCCCAGATCATCGTCTGTATGACTGTTTTGATTTAAATGATTTTTGATTGTTGTTTTGTTCCAGGCAAACAGAGCGAAAATGGTTCATCTGGCAGACTTATTCTCAGTACCAGAAATGGGACTCCTATGCAATGTAGCTGAATACTTCATAAGAAATCATATTGACTATCACCCAGAAATATTGTTCTTAGATGTTAAGGTAACATATTTATTTATCACAACAACTACTTCTTTTTGGGAAGTCAGAGACTTGAGTGACCAAATCTGACACCTAACCTACTTGTTAGATGGTACTCAATGTGATAAGGGGTGCGACCATTATTATACACAGATTAGTTGTTCAATATAGAATTTGAATATTACATTCACACTTTCGCGATGGACAAAATCTCAGAGACATGAAACATCTCCTTGGTCACTTTATAGCATGAATAATGGACTTATAATGTCATACAATGCTAAGAGATTCGTAGCCTATCGCGTAATACATTCCATTTACCCCAGGTCCTCCTACAATGTGACGGAAAGATCAACAGCTAGTTATCATTCTTTTTACTTTCTAGACTAGCATAGAAGATAAGATAAAAAGCAACAAATTTTATAAAAAAAGAGTTCAGAAATGTAAGACTGTTTACTAAGAATAGTATTGAAATTTATTATTTCCAGAATTCAGTTCAAAGCGGTCACCCAATAATGCACAAGGTAGTGACAGAGAATGTTGAAGAATACATCAGGCCCAACCCTGACCTCAAGAAGTACTTCCAAATGCTACAGGCCAAATCGAAGAAACTATTCCTTGTTACCAATAGTCCGTATCGATTTGTGTAAGTATATGCTTATACTTTTGGTTAAGAAAAAAACAATTTATTTGAAGATTTCTAATAGTTAAAGTACCCATTCAATTAGACACATCTAAGAGACTGGTGGTAGGGTAATTTTATTTATTATTAATTTCGTAGTTACGTCCTATGACATGCTGCGAATTTAATCGGATATTTATTGTTCCATATAAGTCTGAAATACCTACGAACTCTTTACATATATTTATCTTTAATCAGTATATCATAAGAGATTAGTCAGGATCTTTCAAAGTGTGGATCAACAGTTTATGCCTATCCTATTAGGGAAGTAAATGTATGTATGTATGTATAAACACATATTTGTATTTATTATTGTTACAGTAATGCCGGAATGACAATGTTGGTGGGTGAAAACTGGAGGGACTATTTTGATGTGGTGATAATGAATGCGAACAAGCCAAAGTTCTTCACGGAAGTGTCTCGACCAATCAGGGTGTTTGACAATAATGCCAACACTCATATATGGGAAAGGGTCACTTCTTTGGAAAAGGGGACCATTTATTATGAAGTAAGTTTAATATAATATTTAATAATAAATAAGTTAAATACATAATATATAAGTTTAATACATGCTTGCAATATGTATATAATCATATAATTACTAGCAATGTGTAAATATACGTAATAACATTAATGTAAAGAAAAATATTAATTGAAACTATATTTATATACTACACTTACATATTATATTAATAAGTGATGGGGCAAACATAACCAAGATCTCTTGAACACTTCCTTTTGTCTGTATGAGAGTGATCATACTATCTGACACTTCTCTCTTCGTCATTTGTTACATGTTCCAATATATTTAATATACCTCGTCGCAGTTACGACAAATTAGTAATAAATGTACCCAGTAACTATGCTACACATTCCAACTTATCCACATTATACTCTAACTCTGTTTACAGGGAAACGTAAAGCAGCTTCAAGATCTGACCGGCTGGAGGGGTCACAAGGTCTTGTATTTCGGTGATCATCCTTACAGTGACTTAGCAGATGTCACGCTCGAGCACGGTTGGAGAACTGGTGCTATCATTAATGAGCTTACGGTGAGCTTTTTAATATATGTATAAGTATTTAGTATTTTAGTATGGATATGAAAAAGGGTGATGTTAGATATACTTAAAACTGCATATGAGGTGTATGAGTCTCAATGAAACGAAATTGTCAGGATCGGGACAGATGGGGATCCGTGATCTCTGCCTATCTCTACAGGGAATCAGTCGTGATATGTATGTGTGGGTAGTATTTAAACAAACATCAAATAATACGAAAGTGCACACCAAAAATTCTGAATTGTACACCAAAATAATACAGTCCCGAACTCAACTTTTACTGTAAGTTTAGCTATGTTTTTTGTGTAGATATCAGTTTTTTTGATTATTTTCCCTGTAGTGTCGTAATGTATCATTATATTTCTCGTAATCTAGCAAACTTTTTCACTTAATCTATAGTTTGACATAACTAAAATATCATGAATGTAATGTTTGCACTTAGGGGGTTGTTTACAAATATGAAAGTTATTGTGGCGTATGTGTGAATTTTTCTATATACACTTACATTATGATCAGCATATGGTTACATTTATATTGAATGCATATTCCAGCACGAAATAAACACGCTAAACACGAAGTCCTTCAAAGAGAACGCGAACTGGCTGCAAATGCTGACGCAGCTGATTGAGGACCACCAGGACTATTACCAGGAGCCGGAAGCTGCCAAGGTGCTCGACGATTGGATGGCTGAACGGGATTTCTTAAGGTAACAATTATTCATTTTTATATATCTATGGTGAACTGCAGAATCCCAGTACGTCGATAGTAGATAGAGCGTGACGTCTATATATGTATAAGTATAGTTATTATAAATATTGTTTCTTGATAATTCAATACTAGATGTCTTAAAGTTACAAAGAATATAGGTGTTATGAACAGTATTAACATTCGGAATCATAGGAGTTACATTATTATAAAGTTCTTCAGTCTTATGCATTTCTATTAACACTCGAGGATTTTCCGTTTCTACACAGTGTTCTTTTTTAAACCAGCTGTCATCGATGCAGTATATTCACATATACATGCAAACACGTCCTTCACCCATTAATAATTAATTACTAATTACAGAGTAGAATAGTTTGTGCAGAGATCATGGATTTTTATTTGACTAATTTTTTTATTCCATTTACCCAACAGAAACGAAATCAAGGCAGTGTTCAACCCCCAGTTTGGCAGTGTATTCCGGACGTACCATAACCCTACGTACTTCTCTCGCCGGCTATTCCGTTTCGCCGACGTCTACACTTCCAATATAACACATTTGCTGAACTATTCAGTGTCGCATACATTCTACCCGCGTAGAGGTGTGATGCCACACGAATATGGATCGTATTTCGTATAGTATAACGTTATGTTTAGGTTTTAAGCGTGGATTGAAATGTTAAGTTTATCTTGCCCAGTTTAAACGTAGATGTCTTCGTTTTTCTACAGTATTCTTACTTGATAGCCAGATGTGTGTTATCAAGAATATTTCACACTACGTATTTGTTTAATACCTCTTTATTTCATAAGTAGATAATCGACGTTATCGATTTAAAGAATTAAAGAATTTATTTAGTTACATTTCACAGGTTAGATTTTGGTTATACGCTATTTGGGTTAATTCATATTTATTTTATGTTTGCATTATTTCTATAGTATGTTTAAATAGACTCGTATGATGAAAAAAAAACTTATTTTTCTATATTGTAATCTTTTCACAGCGCTTTGCTGGTTTTTTTTTTGTTGAGTGTGGTATATTTAAACCAATTTTGGATAGTGTTATTTATTTTTATGAAATCCAGTTTTAAAGATAATGAACAGATCAATTACTTATTGTAATATTTTTATCAATTATTTTATTATAAGATTGGTCTAGTCAATTAGGTAATTTTAATATAGTAAGTACATATTAAACTCTACACTGATTGATTTTTTTTTGTCAAAAATACTAATCAAAATAGAAAAGACCTGTTACTAAACATTTTCATATACTCCCTCGTACTACAAATAACGTCATTGTATTGACTGAGTCTTGTGTGTATATTTTTCATATACTTTTGTATATATCTGGAATAAATTATTTAATGAATATAAGATGCACTTATAGAATTTAAACTTGTAGGTGAGAAGATTACACAGTAGACGTGTTTTGTTTATTTTTGAATAACTTTTGTTTACCACTATACTGTTACAAGTTTCTATTTTGGTAAGTATGAAAGATTTGTAGAATTTTTAGATGATATCTTATTATTAATATCCTTAGGTGTTCCATATCTTGTCAAAATTTTAGAATGAGGGTTATAAAAGTCAAGTTTACGAGAAATCTCAAATTGTTACGTACATATGTACGTATACTTCGCTATCATATAAGTGTACGTAATTATTAACTTCGATAGGAAAGGTATACCATGTTTCTATACCTGCAAATTGCGTAAAATCTCTTAGAACGTGTAGTCTAGTCAAACTATTTAGTTGAACTAAAGACAGTCATTCCTTTAACAATATGTAACGTAACATAAATTTTTAACAGTATAAAAACCGTACCTACTTTATTTTTGTTGAAATTATATCAATGTTATACTAACTAGTAGATGTGCCATTAAAAGACAATAATCTTGTGATAAAAGTGTTTCGGTTTTTGAATTTACTTCATAGATAAAAGAAGTCATAATTCTAATAAAGAATATACTGCATTTCAATTCGTAGTATGTATGTAGTTGTAATCATTTTAAATTATCATGTCACTCTTAAAGAAATTGTGTAATGTCATATTAGTGTAGGCACATTAAAATACGTACATCATTTCAAAATATTTTTTTGTTTATTTTTGAAAAAAATAAATGATCCTGTAACCGTAAATGTATGTTAATACTCGTAGAGTATGTTGTGTAAGTTTAATCATATGTTATTCATTTTATTTCTTTTGAATGAATGTGTAAGTAAAGTTTTTTAGTAATAGACCTTGTTATGTAGTTTTTGATTTGTTTTAAATATATCGATAGAAAGATCAATCTTTTATTTTATTTATTTTCTTTATTATTAAAGTAATAAATACATATACACATTTGAAGAAAGAAAACATTATAAAATACACTTGATAAAACGAAACCTATATTTTAAATATTTGAGCATCAACAACAAGAGAGACTTTGAGTTATATTACCATAAATTAATTGTTTAACATGCTTACAAACAGTTTGTACTATCACAAAATAAAGTATTGAAACAATATTAAATTATATTACCAGATACATTATTTAAAACACCGGGTAAGCAGTGTCAATAAGGAGTACATTATCAGCCTTAATAGTTTTCGTCTCAATCGTGAAAGGTACGTTGTTGTACCGCAGTTTGCAAGGACGGTCGGGACGCGCCATAAAGCAGAGAGTGTACAAGGCTGTCTCTAACTCTGGTGAGGTTCCTACGAACATAGTCAGCTGTGGAGCGTCTTTCGTTTCACTCAGGATGGAGTGCTGCTTCAGGATCATTCCTTTCTGTAATAGAAACGGCGTGTTTGTTAGATTGATTTTCTATATACATATACACATTTAAACTCCTGTGTATCCTTAAAGGGATAGGCAGATATGATCGATCGCCACATGGAACGGTTCCGACCAATCTTTTTGCTTAACTCACACTCATTAATCTTTTCGTACATGCTCTTCTGTTCTTCACGCTGCGTACACCCGCGTATTTTGATATACACGTTTGTATTACACTATGAGTGAAGCAAGAGAGATTTGTCAGGATCGTTCCAGGCGATCACATAGTCTTGCCTTGCACGTTAGGGACGTAAAGGCGAATATATAAGTCATATATCACTTCACTGTCATCCATGCTGCATCTCTGCATAAATTACTCAAGGTTTTTTTCTACTGACATATTAACATGTCTTATATGTGAGTTTTATATACGTATTTGTAAGGCAAGCTCAACATGATACATGCAGGCCTGAAGGAAAGATTATATGTTGGATGGATGTAATTTATCTCATGTTTTTGTTACATACATATACATATGTGTGGGAACAGTGGACGGAACCTTGGAAATGCGATATCTCCTAGGTCACTTTTTAGCATTAGTTACTAAACAAATAATTTACAATATATTTAAGAGAAAAGGATACAAGTATCTTATTAGGTTATTAGAGCGTTATTATTAACTTACCCCAGACAGGTCTAGTTTATCAATGTGACCCAAATAGTTCGCCTTCTTGTCCAACTCTCGCTTGGCGAAGAACAACCAACTGTGTAAACCTAAAATATACGTCAAAATTAGAATATTGAAGCTCCATCTCAGTAATTTTGTAAGTAAGTATATATCCTCTATAAATATGCAACACATTTATCATTTGCTAGTACCCAATCCGGAGCAACCTTTGTTCAAGTTCAGTATATATGCAATATAATAAAATAAACACTTTATCAACACACATTTCGTCCGTTAACTCTTGCTTAACTTCGGTGATTAGACGGGAATCGGTATTTCAACGCACCTGATCATGCTTAGTCAAGGATAACTAACCCATCACCCAGTCAAAGTGTAAATTTTTACTGACGTATGTTAAGAAACTAATTCCCTGATTAACTTTGAAACTTACCTAAAACTTCATTAGACTTCAGCTCAGCCATGAAAATGTTTTCAAAAGCACAGCTGCACTTGCAAAGGCCGGTCCAGTGGCGAGCGTATTTCGTGAACCAAATCTTTTTCAAGATCTCCACCTGTTCAGGGTATTCATTGAACTGAGTCAAGCCTGAAAATAAAAAAAAACATTTAATTTAACTAAACAACTGATAACAAATATTAACAATGTTCCCAAATTTATTACTAAATGTATCTGTAAACAGTTAATTTTTACGCGAACTTAATTTTGATAATCCGTTCACGGATTATAATACGTGCTATAATCAATAATTATTGATGTGTAAGTGATGTAATTAAACTATCTTACTTTTGTTATGGCCATATCCTGTAACACAGTCTGCTACATATAATGTCAATATGCAGTTGCGACTGTAAAACCTTTTACGGGTAGTCAATAATTGAGTATCCATCACGAAACAAATACAAATTAATTGTTCCATGGTGTCCAATATCAACCGATTCTATCACAATTTAAATATAGTTATTCGCAAATAACAAAAATGATCACTTTCAAACATAAGTTATTGAAAACATACGTCTTACATGTATAGGTACAGGTAAGTAATGATTTCCTTATTGTACACTGACCTTTGCTTACTAAGAAGTTCATGAGACTCCTCATAGGTCCGGTAGCTAAAATAGTGTTGATGTAAGTCGTCTGCTCCGTGTCTTCCTGAAAACAATACGTGCATATAAATAGGTTAAAATCTTATAACTTATGTACATACAATGCTGTACGTACACCAACGTTGCATATTATATAATTAATCCCTTCTTTAAATAATCTGACTTTTGGATAAATATAAGATTGTAAATGTTTTTATTCTCCAAAAGGTATTCGGAATATGTACCCGAATTTATAAATGTGAAATTGGAGCATAACTGGTTTGTTAGGAAGAAATAGGAGTAAGTGATGTTTTCCTAAATCTCTAAGGATATATTATGAGCATAAGATAAGTTATGTAAGTAATAAAGGTTCAATTTTAGACGTAGTACATTTTTACGCGATAATATTAATTAGGGCATTTTTGGTAAATGCTGCTTAATGTCGTCTTGTATTAGTACTTATGCTTATTTTCTATAATCTTCTTAGTTTATATCTTAGCCTGTAAATAAGTACTTATGAAATTCCTACATTGGAATACTTCAAGAGAAAATATTGAGAGTGATCTAATTCTATTCCTAATACTAGGTTAAGAGAAAAAGAAAAGTCAATAAGTACAGTATCAGATATATCATTAGAATAACTGAGGTTCCGGATGTCACATAGGCAATTGACACATTGCAACAACTTGTGTTTACTCTTAGAACAGGTATAAAGTTAACAAGTTGCAATGATTTTGTCTTCTCTATTTCTGTTTACATTTTGTAACATATAGTTATACCTGATTAGACATTTTTTTTAATAATTTTTGCATCTACTCACATTAAGGAAAGAAATTAAAATATGAAATGTTGAAACAGATTCTTGATTGCGGCATTTCATTATATTATGTACTCGATAATAATTATCAATTTCTACTTTGAGTTTGACTTTGATAGATATGATTGACGGAATGAAAAGATAAAAAAGTTCGGATATACTTATACATATGTATACAAACATCATTTAAAAGCAAATACCTCAGACGATTTGAACAGACATCGCAAGTAAACTCTGTTATACACTGATCTACCGAGATCCAAGATTTGCAAGGAAAACAACGATTACCTGTTGACTCATATTAATATACCTACTACAAGGGATTAAAAGTAATTGCTTACGCTTTACCTTTTATTTGCGTACTTTATGTGGTCATTACATATTGACAAAGTATGTATACTCACTGCAGGCGTAGAAAACTCGGGCCTGATCACGTTTTTGTGGTAATTGTCGAACAGGGCGACAAAAGGCTTGATGGTTGGGCCGTTCCATACATTTTCAGGCACGTTTAGGAGGCTGAAGAAAAAAAACGATAGTTTAGAAAGATATGTCAAGTACAGGGAGGGATAAAAAGCTCATATGGAGATATATTGTACCATTAGATTTTCAAAGATAGTGTGTGTAACGAGTCATCTAGTAGGTAAAACTTTATTAAAATCGAACCATTGCATTGATTCCTCGCATAAGATGACACAAACTAAGAAACAATGAGAACAATCAACAGAGGTATAATAAACGCTTAAGTTACCATTCTTCCACATATCCATATCAAGACTGCATGTTCCTATGCAAAACGTAAACAAAAGCTGTTCACATTTGTTGCAGAGTGATTAACGTTAATCAGTTTCATTTTTGGAATACTAAACAATACGAGATGGATATAATACAAAACGAGTAAGGTCACTCGTGGTAAATGCGTCTATGGGGCTATTACGACTATCTTTAATAACTTGAAAGATATGCAAAATCATACACCTAGTGACACCTGGACATGGAGATAATTACTAGAGTAAGTTCGTGAAAGCGTGACAGAGGGCATAACTACCTTAAAACAAAAAAAAACGTCAATTTTGAAATTTGCATTGTTTGAGAAAAGTTGACATGCGAGGTGAGTCCAATTAAATCTTTGTTTATCTTTGGAAATATGGAGTGTTTTGTAGTTATGCCTTGTTTTTTGTGTTTGGTAAATTACAGTGCATACTTACAGATAATTATTTTTCATTTAACGGCAATATTTTATAATAAAAAATAAATTTCAAAATGATTAAAATAAACAATTTTTTTGTCTAAATGCGTCTATTAGTGTGGGGTAATTCCGACTATAAGACGCAATTACCCCGAACCCAGATGTTGTAAACATTTTTTTTATACAAGCATTTTGATTTTTGAAGTTCTAATAAAGAACATTGAACATGGCTTGAGGTGTAGATATAATACAGTACGCTTTTATTGTAGTAGTTTTATTTTTATGTGCATAGTTTATTTTAGACATAACAAAAAAGTAAATAAAGAGCTAGTTTTGAAGCTCTCAAAAGTATTAATGGCAGGTTTGATTTTATGGGATTATTATATTCTGTGATATTTTTTTTTGTATCTTGTTGGCTGTAGTCACAGAATGTAAAAATCCCGCAAAATCAGAGCTGCCATCAATTTTTCAGAAACTTTGAGAACAGATAATCAACCCGTTGAGTGAGCCGTGTTCAGTGTTTTTGACAATATCTGCCACAGTTAAAAATAAACGCTTTAATTCCCTGTATTTTTTTTATAATAAACATAATCTGCTAATGAACCAAAGCCGCAAACTGTAGGTTCAGTATCATGCTAGGAACAAGAAATGCATGCTAAAAAAATACTGACGAGAAATAAAAACTTATTTTTCATACAAAATGATTCTACATAGAGCCCACACTTAACGACTTTGGTACGATAGCATATAGGTACACGTTGTATGAATAGATCGAGATTCGTACCGAGGACAAAGCATATACTAAGGCAGCGCTTTGAATACCGTCTCCAATTCTCATGGTACGGATTAGCAGTAATTTTTGAAAAATGTTAACAACCCCTGATTTTGTGATGGGGTAAATGCGTCTTCAAAATTTAGACGCTTTTGCCTCATTTGACTATGGAAGCGTTTTTTGAATATATAAATAACATATTTCTACGTATTGATATGTTCTCGATATAACTCTTGAAAAAATGCAATAGTGAGCCCAAACTAAATTTTAATATGATAATATTTGAATGAAATATTGAACTTGGTTGCATTTACCCCAGTTTGAGGTAAATGCGTCTAAAATGACCTCTTTTAAAGATATGTTTATATCCGAACGATTATTGATCCTACAACGATTTGAAAACACAAATATCACAGCTAAATAGTTAATGAATATTTCAGTATCACACATTTCTCACAAAATATTATAGTTACTGTGTAATGAGACCTCAAAGTCAAATGTTTCAAAAATGGTACGCATTTACCTCGAGTGACCTTATTCTTAAATTTATAGTAGGTATTATCACGTCCTGCTATTAATTGGACAGAGCCTCGGAAACATAATAATGAACTTATATTTATTGTCTGTAATAGCACGGGACTATATTTTATACATACTTAAATTCATAGGGAGCCTCATTATTTTTGATTGAACTGAACTGTATTTAATGAATTATTTTGAATAAATAGTATCCTTATCATAAATTTACATATTGTATGCACTATATACCTCCCTAGTTTATTATATCAGCGGGAGATAACAATGAATTTAAGCATTGCATAATTATTGAAATCCACAGCACAATATGGCCATACAAGATAACACAGGGATTTCATATTTCGGTACATGAGCAATAGTATTAGTCGTAGTTCAGAAACCAATTAAACGATAAGCTGTGACCTAATATATCAATCGTATAGTTATGAGATAACTAATATTCTATTTACATATTGAATAAAGGGTAAACTTTATACTGGTAATCTTGGGTTAATAACTTACTTGGCCGGAGCTTGATCATCTTTAGACATAGGACTAGATTTTCCTTGCAAATTGACTTGGATGTAATTGAACGCATTGTTGATGTCAGCATTGAACATCTCCTCACTCAGACGCAGTAGATCTTCATCTGTAGTTTGGTCCTGGATTTGCTTTAAGAGGTCCTCATAGCTTTTCTTTTTGGCGTAGTCGACTACACCGCCGACCACTGTGCCGATTTGTGTGAGGGTGTTCGTGGCGGAGTTTTGTCCTTGTCCTGTTACCTGGTTGCCGATGAGGTTCGGGAGTATGCTGTTGAAGATCTGGCCCGCGGCATGGGCGATGTCGTCGGCATTGCAGCCCACTAGGACGGCGAAAAGGAACAAAGTGCCGGTCTGCATGTTGCTCTTGACCGCGCGGTGTACAGAGCACGATTGCGGACTAAACGGCTTTGGCTGAGCGATACTAAATGACCTTTGCGATGACGTAACCAACTTAACATGTTGTTGTAGCACAAAATATGTTTGGATCGGCTGTGTGTCATCTAATGAGTAAATAAAGGTTTTTAGGTGGTACTTTATAATTGTGATGGATGGGTTTGTTATGTTTAATATGACGAGGAGATGTGAGTGTGCGTCGATACAAATATTAAAAACAATATGTTATAGCTACCTACATACACACTTACGTTCATTATCCCCATTGGGGCACACAGAACAAAACTTTTTTGCTCTTGTGCTGTTTTATAAGTTTTATCAATGGATATTTTACATTGTGTAAGAATTCTAGATAAACAACTTTAAAGTATCATTGCCATAAAACTCTTATTGTGTTTCGCGTTTCCGTATATTTAAGGATTGCACCAGTATACACTCGTTCGGAAAGGCTGGAAGTTTTTCTCATCTACATTTCCCAAACCAGTCGTACCACGGAGATAGTGAGATAAAAGAAACAGTATTATTGAGACATTTAGCGGCCACGCATTCTCACGCGAGCGTATTTTAGAAATGTGTTCGCGTGCTACAACTGAGCAGAGAACATCGAGAAAACCTCGTCTTTCTTTTACATGTATTATGCATTATGCGGCAGTAGAATTCGAGAAGCGACATTGGACAAGAATTCATAGTAACTGCGATGCATAAATGCGTTGAAGGATGATTGCGTTTGTCACACAAATCTTCATTGTAGTGGCGTCTAACATGTTAAGCGCAGTTGCCTGATAACTGCTGTTAAAATGGGATAATAGTTTCGATTTGTACTATATAGTATGCAAATTTTGTATTGTGATAATCTTGCTTATTACATTGGTTTGGTGGTCAATGATGGTCATCGCTAATTTGTTTTCTGCGTACGATTTCTGCCCACAGATACCTTTTGGTATAAGCCCACAAATATGATATTAGTTTGTTACTTTATGAGACACATGCTTACGACCAATAACCCTTTCGGAAAAGGCAGAAGCTTGACCGGCCACCATCGTAAATGCTTTATAATTTTTTTTTATTTTGTATATTTTCGCGTTCATTTAAATAATCATTTTTATAATAGGGAAAATAAATCAACTTCAAGTAGAAGTATATTAGTTGTTGTTTCAAATATTTATTATGACAATTAAGTGGCAAACGAGTGCAAAAAACGAAACAGATTGAGTCAAATGGAGTGAAACTAACGAATCGAATAAATTAGAATATTTTAATACCATAAACCTATAACTTAGAATGCTCTGTTTCTTACATACACAAGTAACAGCGGTTTGCATATCCGAGAATCATAAATATGTCTTACGTGTCTCTCACATCATTCCCGAGAATAAGAATTGTTTATAACCGCATGTTCTTTCACACCTAAATCATGCGATATTTACTTTTGTCATACAAAACTTGCTATAGTGATTTAGGGTTGTATATCATTTGGGATAGGATTTAATTTGTCTTGGAGATAATAACTGCTATATTTATACATTATTTAAAAAACTATATAATTACATATACAATCGTAGGCTAATCAGAGACACAACGTATCCTGGATTTAATTACTTAAAAACAATCAATTTGTTATTAATTTTTACACAAATAGCCGAGCCAGAAGCCATTTTGTGAATTAATCTTATCAAAAGTCGAAGGCCAGGCTGAGGTCAACGTGTGACAACAGAAGTTAAATCAGAAACTTGTTCTCAAATAGTGTGTTTGTTGCCTTATATTTAAAACTAAAAGACCTCAGTATTTACAAGATATTTCTTTGGTAAAGACGCTCTGTGAGGTTGATACAATGAAGGTTGTCTTGTTTGCAGTTTTCCTGCTCACTGCCAACTACATTGAATGTGAGTTGTACATTGAATATTTCGTTTCCTAGATTTTAAACATACATATATTATAATAAAATATTTTGACCATACTTGTAGATCAGTGCTAATTTTTATTTCATTCATTCTATAAATATAATCGCCTTCTTTAAGATTCAGGCAGCATCATCAGCATCTCATATTAGTGAACTAAAAGCTAGGGTCATCTTAATCTTTTTTCGGCAATCCTTTACAACTTCCTCAAATGATAATGATTATGATGATATGTTCCACGTGTGATAATATTTGGAAAAGTACATGCTTTAAATAATCATTAGTGAATGTTACATAGAGACTAACCATCCCTTTATTACAGGTAGAAAGGTTCCAACGAAACTGGACAAGAGTGTAAACACTGCTTTCATCTTAAGCGAAGGTGGTGGACACGCACAAGTCAACAAAGGCGCTCCTGGCAGTCCCACAGCGGCCCCTAAAACTCAGCCGCAAGTCCCAGTGAAAAGTCCTGTAATATCCTCCAACCCCGTCACAAAGAAACCAGTTCAACCTAATGTGGGACCTATGAAACCCGCGGTACAGCCTGCAAAACCTGTGCCTGTACAACCTTCCCCAGCTGCTAAACCTGTCACGACCCCTGGTCCAGGAACTGTCAAGCAATTGGTGAACTTCTACGATAGTCAAGGCAAGCAATCGGTTGTTAGACCATACAGCTACAGTCAAGCGGTTAAACAAGGCTAGGCTTATATGAAAGTAGATGAGATGATTCGTTTTAATAAAAAGTTCAATTAGTTTGTAAGCTAACAAAGAAGTTTTATCAAATCGTCCAATCTTACGTCGTTAGTGAGTAAGTAGAGTTTAACAAAAGACGATGACAGTGTAATTGCATTACGTTTTTGAGACTTTTACTTTAATTGATCTTCTAACCACGAATTGCGCAATGTCTCTCAGTTAAGGTAACTGTTTTATCAGCCGGATATGATATCGAGTTTGTTGTTTATATTATTTATAGTGTTCTTAGATTACAGTGTGATTTTGTCTAATAAAAATATATAGAATCATAATTCTTGTATTATTTAAAAGTTTGGTGATCTCAGAACTGCTCTCGAGGCTAGAAACTGTTAAAATAAATAAAAAGATGAACCGATTATTTAATTTACAATAACAATGAAATTAGAATAAATAAATTCACCAAATTCCAAAATCTAATGTAGTAAATCAAATATAAAGTAAATTTATTACTAACGACCTGACTATAGATAATATCAATCGTTGGTAAACAATGCCAAAGCAACTTGTAGTGAAAGTGTTTTAAGCAAACTTGATTTGATCCTGTTTAGAGCGACTTAGGTTGCAGCTCTAAAACCAATAAATCCATTGGTATTTATGAAAGTTACAGATGACTGTAGTAATTTAAGGGCTCGGTATAAAGTAGAGTAATTGCTATAGCGCATCGGGTGTTTATTTAATAATAAACGCCTAGGTTTATTACGGTAGTTGAATTGTTGATAAGAACATTAATATATTTATACAATCTATTTGTATTAAACATGTTCTTACAATTTCGTTGAAGTTAGTTAGCTTACTACTTTTATCAAAGCGGGATACTCATTTAATTGACACATACAGGCAATGCATATTGTATAAAAATAAATGATTCTAGATACAGTCTGTTATGCCATCTTGATAAAGATTATCACATATCTGGGCATGCATATTTTATGATAATATCGAACTTTCTCTTTGACTTTATCGAGCCTGAGTCATAACATTATGTGGCAGGATCCGATGCGATCATTTCGCGCAAGTGTCCAAAAGCAGACTCTTGCACAATAGCACGGAGGCGGCGTCGCATACCAAAACAACACAACAATGAGTCAACCCAGAACAATATTCTAAGCACACTCGTGACCCACAACACGATATTGCCTATAAAACGTAAGTGTAAATCATTGATACATCCGCCAGACCTTAGAAGCTGTTTTATGTTTTCACTTTCTTCTTTTAAATTTATAGTCGTAATAAGCAGCGGGCGACTGAATTGTCTATTTAATTTTCGGCGTATAACAATGGGACGGTGGCCTCACACGACTCCATTTTTCGTGTGCACTCGTCTCGAGACAATGGCCGCTATCCTTATCTCATGTGACAACTAATAAGCACACAATGTGGGCTTAGTTCACAGTTTGATCCGTTCACAAACATTAGAATCTGGCGAAAGTGGTCTCGCATTCAGATACGATATGATGGCGTTGCGAACGAAATATTAAATCGTAGGATTTGCAAAGAGAAATTGCTCAGAGTATGCGAATAAGCTCATGTACACGAACAGAGAATGTTTGTCAAGATAAATGTGCTGTACATGACTTTGTGATCTTGTTGCTATCTTTTCTCAGATTAAGCATCTTGGACTTAGTACCTCAAGAGGTTAGAGAAGAAAGTAACTGCCAATAACAAATCTATGTCTTTTGTATCTAAAACTTACTAATCTTTCTTTCTTGTTGAATATCGTAAGTTTGTTACTTGAAAGTTAAGGCTTTTCAGAGCAATTATGTAAACCGGCTTTTCAGGGTATTTCGTAACTTAGCGAATAATTTAAAAGCACCGAACTCTTTGCAACATTTCTAGAAAAGGCGTGCTTTTGTCTTTTGAAAAGAAGTGCCGCTGTAAGTGACAAAGCTTGTAACGTTGGCTTAGCTGTTACGCAAGAGTTGCTGACGTCAATCTGTTGCAATTGTTGGAGCACGGGAATACCTCTGACGAAGAGATCGAGACGGATTTCCTCCGGTTGGGAGATCCGGCAAAATGGTAGGTACAAGCATTCACTTTCTACGCACTCGCGCCACGCTGTTGAGCAAAGACCACTAATCACTGCTCCAAGCTAATACAGATAGACATCTGAATTGGTAATGACTTATGTGCCTTTGTGTGGTTATGTTGTACATGACGCATTTCTTTTTCGGCATAGCTCACTAAGTTTTTCGAGAGGCTGACGCCAGGGTATGTGAAAATATGGATTTAACTTTTGTTTTCTCGTATCGTCAATATGTGTTTCTAGAATAGAATTTTATATTATCCATTACTTTAGCACATATATTAAAGAATCTGATCTCATAAATATTCTGCAAAATCTTTGAATGTTTAAGAGAAATTAGATTCTTTTTATATTTTAATTAATCTACATTAAAAAGAAATTGTTTTCACTGACTAGGTAGTAAATTCGGTCATTCTCCACGCTTATTAAATGTAATGTGTACGTGCCGAGTTTTAATTTGCACTTTCTTCATATCCTATTCTTGAAACGTGTGACCTATTGAATAACAGTCGTAACTTCCTGTAGGCATTGTTATAGGTTTTATTATTTATGTCGTACATAGTGTCTGACACGTTCCTTACTATTATGAAACACGCTTTACAATTTGGCAAGGAGGCAAGTATGTATGTAGTGATTCTTTTGTCTATTGTATTAGCTTTGTTGCAATGGAACAACGAATTCATGTAATTATATGTTGCACGAGATATAATATTGTATGGAGTCAGACGAATATTTTCCGAAATCTGAGAATGGGATATTAGATATGCTTTACTAGTTCATAATTTGACAATGATTAGAATCACAAAATTTATGAAATTAAATATTGTATTATACTTATTTAAAAAAAAATTATGGTGGTATATTCTATAGCATTAAAAAGTGTAAGTTTAATAGCCCACAGAAAGTAATTACTAACTAATTTTGTCAACACACTCGCGGACATACAAAGAGACATTGTTGGTATACCCACTGCTACGGTGACAAAAGTTTCGTATGAATGGACCTTTATTGGGTAACAAATGACTAACGTAACCTCAATGAGTTTATTTCTCCGTTTTAAAAGTCACGTAATAAGGTGACCCAAGCGGATGTTAGAGTTGAAATTTTATATACTTTTATAACTTTTCTTTTCTTTGATAGTTTTTGACTGGAATGTAAACTAGCTACCGTTCTTTCCGGGTTTTTCTTGGAGGCAGCTAAGTGATTAGGCATTAATGGTGTTTATTCACTATTGACCTGACACCAAAATGCTATCATTCTCAATATGTACTTTCAAACTGACTTATATTATGAGATATTATTCTCCGTAATTCTAACCAATCCGAAAGGGATGACAGGAAGTAATTGTGTATACATATTTTCAAATGTAGGAAAGTAAAGGTCTCGAGTAATACCTATCCTACCGTTTGCCAGTAAGCCAATTTCTACGTTAATTGATGTCCTTATAGAGAGAGCACTTTGTACAAACCTGATAAAAACTTCGGAGTGACATGATTTTCCCCGTGCCGTACTTGCGTGACTAGTTTGTCTTTCTAAAAGTCGGCCTCGGAAGAGTTTTCTTAGATTGAAATTATATATTTTTAAATAATTATTAATTGGTACAAACTCTACGTGTGTGGGGGATGGACTCTCGAACTATTTACCTTGCAAGGGATAATAATCGTTTAATTTACATACATACCCTATGTATGTAAATTAAAATTTGGTTTAGTTATTAGGTGATAATTTTGTTACAATCTTCTCGAACAGAAGTATTAATGAGAGGGTTACTGGATGTGAGTTAAGTAACAGAGATTTGTCATTTGAGAGATGTGTTTGAGAGATTTGAGGTGATCGATAGTCTATGCTATATAATATTGTATGCATAATATTATATATCATATTGGGGTCACAAAAAGAAACTATGTTTGTTATTTCATTAATGACATGCAAGGGACGTTTACTCAGAAGGAAAACTATTTAAATACTTCACCTAAATCTACTTTTACTACCGAGAAATATTAAAAACATCAATTGAAAAGTGCGTATGAACTTAATGAGCAAAAAGGTACAAAAGTAGAGACCACTTTGACTTGATCGTATCAGTAGAATCGGCGTTCCATAGCGCATTCATCATTGGTAGACGGAGATCTGTACAATGATAAGACATTTGTAGATCAAACTAATTTGAGCCGTTCTTGTCCTATGTTATTATGATGTGTGGTAAGGAGCTTTATAGAGAGTTGCTTATCTTTAAAGAAAGATCTATTAATCATGCCAATCAAAGTCAATTTAGAACAAAATGCTAACACACTATGTTGTCCATTCAAGTCTAAATTATTATGTCGGGAAAGCATATTCGCTATGTGTAACTGTCAATAACAGTTGATTCATTTGATACATATTCCAAAAATATCTAGGTTTCTCTTAGTAAAATAATAAGCTAAACTTATCCAGTACAAGAATAACAAATACATATATATTTAGGTCCATATTTATATGGTTGACTCTGTCTTTAATAGTATCTTATCCGTGCAATAATAAAATACTCTTTTTCTATGAAGTGACCATTATTGCCATTTTAACAATATGATAACGATTTAATAATGTTTGTGTATTAATATTTATAATTCCAAAACCGGAAAAATTAAAACATACAATGTAAATCCGATCAATATAGTAGCATATTTAAAGTTGTTTTATACATTTAATTAAATCGGATGGTGAGGAAAGCCACATAATATCTAAATGAAGAGTGCGTTGATCTCAGCTGCGGCGCGTACTCAAATATGAAATTGACGGAGAGAGTGGATAAATTGCCCATTGTGAGATGCACGAATTCGGTAAAACACTTTCTGTTTTCATCTCATTCGTGTCATACATCGCTCACTTCGGAAACTTACTCAAATCGGCGTCTTTCGATGGATTGCGTAATTCTTGTTATGCGTCGATGGATCGGGTGCAGCAATTAGGGGTCAATCAGACTAGGATTATCCTACTACATATACACAAATAAATAAAAATAAAATAATACGATAATTTGGTCAATAAAGTCAGTCAAGTCCCGTGTTAGCTGGGATGTAATAAGTATGCTAACTAGTCGTGAAATATATCGAGAGATGAGCTAGCAACATGTAACCATTGTTTCATATGCTATAAAGTGACCAAAAAGATGTTTTTATGTCTCCGAGATTCTGTGCACCCCCTAAAGTGATTATATAGATTATATAGAAATATTAACCAACCTTATTACTGAAATTGTGACAGGTGAGCTTTATCATTGAACATATATCACGAACTTATGTATCCTTTTATTATTGCCGTAGTTTTAAAACACACAACCAAATTGTTGTAATCTTGATAAAGGCTTTGAATTGAAAAAATATGTGTAAAGTGTGAGATTTTGTTAAGAGTCTAACCTAATTTTGATCAGGGATCGTAAAGAAAGCAAATAAATAAAGTACAATATTTATTGTTCTCATTACGTTTTCAGCGCGTTATCACTCAGGTGGGCATTTATCAAGATTCTTACCTCGTCTAGAGTTGCTTTACTTGACGATGATACGAGAGCCAATGCATAAAAGCTATGGTCGTCGTAATTAGTAAATAATATGCAGTGTAAGGAAAAATTTAAGAAAAACATTAACTTAAAACTGCAACAGTATGTGCTTAATTTTGAAATCATGTGTCCGAGCTCAGTGAAGAAAGTTTTTACAATGAATTGCATAAAAATAAAAGCAAAGTTGTAACGATGATTTGGCTTACATGTTTTCTCTTCAAAACGCCTGCATCATGAGCACAATAAAAATGAATGCCAAGTAACCTGCTGTTAGCTTTCAAACCGAAGATAACCGAAATCAATTTGAGACAGATGTTAAATTAAGATAAAATATCCATCAATTGAAATTCAAATTCACGCCTCTACTAGGTTGGAGGTATCTAGAGGCTATCAAAAACCATCTATTAAGGTTTGGACAAGTCTCTTTCGCCACAATCTCTTACAAGTTATTATATTTAAGGCTATTTGTACCGATGTATGCCTTAAAAATATCGCTTTATTGATATATACATATGTACTTATATTTTGTTTGGTTTTCATGGCATTTGTTGTCTGACACTACCGTCCAACTGAGCTGGATGAATTACTTTCATATTGCTTTTCTTTCATTGATCTGCTCAATGTTGGCTTTTTGCTCATGCAAGTAAACGATACAATGAATTTCTACTAATCTTCAGTCCAATGTATTTTGAAGCAAGAAGTTATCACAAAACAACTTTGTTGCGAAAGTTTCAAATTAATGTTACAAAAAAGCGTTTACTTACACTACTTCCTATCAGTCACTGTAAATGCAAAACCTAGTTTAAAACGACATAGATAACCAGACTAGCTTTCAAAAAAGTGTCTAGAAACATTATCTGTATCGAATATCTCAGGCTATTAATTATAAGTCTGAAACCTATGAGTATATACAGACAAGCACTCATTATATTTTTTTATAAGACTTTTTGTCAATGCTATTTTACACAAGTGGACTGTCTGTGGGAACATATACAGGACGATGACCGAACACTTTCGCCTTTCTACTATAGTTTTATTGCTGCGATTACGTTTTAATGGTAACCATTGCGTATTCTTATTGAATATGTGCCGTTCAAATGCAAGCTATATTGTGTTGTATTTATAAAGTGTTTCTGTTGAGAAACCGTGTACTCTGCAATCATAACTTCACGTTTACAATTATATATGAGACCTTTATTCGTTGTAGTTATAAGTTGAACAATTTATGCAACTAATGAAATATTAAATAAAATACCAAATTGTAATTAATATTAGATAAATAGTTCATTAATTGCCGGGGTTCTCAGTAATATTTTTAGGAATACTAACTAGTACCTAGTAGCTTTGATTCTACTTCTGTTTGATCTAGTGATTTATATTTCATATTTGTCAAACTGTTCTGAGGTTTAACTTAATATGCTTGACATGACATGGAGATTATTTTTATTTCTCGCTGGACTCGTCGATCATCCTAAATTGGAATTATATTTCGAGAGTTAGTAGGAAGTAGGTTATTAGTAAGATTTAGTCCTTTTTAGGGAAGCATTTTGTTTCTATCTACTCTAAGAAAACGCATTAGTTTTTAACGTTGCTAAAATTTTGGATCTATTAGGATTAATATTTCTTCATTTGGATTGCATCCAGCAGTCATTCCAAAGAAATGCGATTAGGCAATATTCCGTCGCCCGATTGAGCTGAGATACGGATGTGGTATCAAATAAGGATCCACTGACGCAGGCGTTTCGTCAGGGAGCCCGGCGGCTGCAGGGGCGGCGGACTTTCCCGCGTATAAAGCGCTTCTCGGGCGGCGCGCGGCCAGTGCGTCTCTCACCGTCACGCAGTTTACTTTCGCAGGCGCTACAGCCGCCGCGACACCGCGTGAAAACGAAAGTGTATCACCTCGGACTGTGCCTGTGATTTGTTGACAATTGTGCCTGAACAGTGATTGGTAGCCCAGCCAGTTATCCTGAAACTGTACACGAATAAGCCCAAGCTCCGACCACGTCGAAAACCAGGTACAATAATAGACATATTTTAATTATGGATTGGTGTTTAATTGATTGAATATCAGTGGGCTTATTAATTTTATATTTACGTATAATCGTGCAGAATCTTAAGTGTTTAGTGCTGATATTATTTAAATGGTTAGGCATGTGCGGTTTATGAATATTTTTATGAATCTAGTCCGGTCTCTTAGTAAGTCATTGAGTCTCTCCCAAATAGAATTATTTAAGTTTAACAAATTTTAATTATTATGGAAAGTTTATTACTCATCTCGTATGAGCTTTAGTGAAAACTTGGCCTCTCGCGAAATGTTCAAGATCATTGTCATCATACCGCTGTGTGGGTGCGATCGCACGCTCTTGTAGAAAGTTGCGTAATGTTACTTTCCCTTGCTTCCGCCGAATTCTCCTTGGGTCGTGTAAAGTGAGTGCGTAATTAACGTATCCATGCTATGTGGTTACTTGGCCGCACAGCTTGTTATTCGCAGCCGGCAAAGTCTGTTGTCTTGCCATCTGTCGCGAGCGGCGTGGTCTTTATTATAATGGCCATAGGAGTTAGAATAGGTCGAGAGCCGCGTGGTTGGAAAGTGGGTCACACGTCATGGGGCTCGCACTTAGTGGATGCGCCTCCGGAACTTCTTCACCGGCTTCAACATGAGAAATGAAAGCAAATAGGACGTAAACAGAGGTGTCGGACGGTTCCTTGCTAGAACGGGAGTCTTGTGATTGGCACTGCATTTGTAAGAACTAGCTGCTTTCCACATCACTTCATTTAAGACTAGCTGTATTGTGTTTATATTCTTTTATAGTAATATGCCATATTGTTGATATTGTGAATTGATCATTTAAAAAACACACCATTATAATAAAATGGTTCCAGGGTATTATCGCAACATGGCCATGCATTTTGCAATGTCAGGCTTTACGTACGAAGATGAGTACGATATGTCCAAATTCTGATCTTTTGAGAGGGATTTCAAAACTATTGCACATCCTTTCATTGTTCTTATGCTTGTTAGACCTATTTTTGTATTTAGAACCGTGACGGCGCGCGCCGTTTGTACCGGTTGTAGTATCATGTGTTTTGTTTCTTTTACAACAAGAAGCGCGTACCAACGGTAAATCATTACTCTGAACGTCATGTGATCGACATATAGATTAGACAGTGCAGTTCATCTTATATTGTGTGGGACAGGTGTCTACACTCAGGCTTTCGTATGTCCCGATAAATTGCTAGCAACTTATTATTCCGAATGAACTGCTCATTTGTTGTATGTTTCATTTGTTTAAGTTCCTCTTAATTTTAATGGGTGTTCGTAAATAAGGCACGGAAATAATAGTAGAGGTTTCGTCGGCTAATATTAGATTTGTTTGATGTAATTTGTATTTATTAACACAGTGAATGATAAGATTGCATTGGGTTGCATGGGTTTTAAAATTAATGATGAATATACTTGCATATTTTGTTGTTATTATAACTGGGTCACAAATATCGGTAAAAATTGTAAACAGCCAAACCTTTTTGAACATTGTAGCGTGAATAGGATGCTGATTAAAAAACTTTATTTTTAAAATAAACTTGTTTTCGAGTCCGTTATAAAATTGAGTGAAACTTAAAACATTGGGCGACAGAGCTACAAAATTTTAATGTTATGTGAAAGCGGAAATGATTAACATAAATAAGTCAATAAACACTACATACAATTGCAAAACTTGCACTTATTTATAAAAGATCTAATATTTTAATAATTGTAATGATACAGTGGTGTCAAACGAAGATTGTAATCAATATTTACCTTAATAGAACAAGTTAACAGTCAGCCTACGATTAGTTATATTGTTTAAAGTTCATAGTTTGATTTCAAGGGCGTTTAACAGATAATAAAATAGTCTTTTCAGCGTTTTTAACCTGATATTTGGGAAACGTTCTACTACACCTCGTACCGTCAGTCTATGGGAATCCATATGCAGATACAAATAGAATACGATATATTACCATTGATTTTCCTTTCAGAACGTTTAATAGTTTACGTTAACGATTTGTTAAAACATGTACTTGAAATAAATAATTAAATTATCAAATATTCGTTCAATAATGACTTACGTATAACGTTACATTAGATTCGTTTAGGGGAAAGTATTTGAGAATATTGTACTTATATATTATTCATTATATTATAGATAATAAGATAAATATCATTAAGACAATAACTAAATCGAATGAGATAAAGCTCTCTCTACATTATTTTGTTTCGAAAGTTTGTTGTGTGGGTTTTATTCAGCCATAAAAATTTTACATTTAATTTAGCGGGTGAGAAGTAAACGTCATTAAACCTTTTATGACGAAAGTAACAGTCTACAGTATAATACTTGAAGAGTTGTAAAATAACCAATCAATAAAACAAACCCACTTTAACCTATCTATCCCCTTTCTACATCATAATATCGACGCTCATTTTACTAGCATTTTACATAAAATTCAATCCTGTCTAGAATTTTTTATATAGCACAGTGGTTAAAGACTTATATTCTCTAAACACAAGAGGATATAGGCACAAGTACTCTTGTAAATAGTCACTCATACCTAAGTTATAGGATCGTATAATCGGAGTGTTAAGACGGCGCACTTGAATGAATAATATACCGGCGACACGAATGTCTTGACACGGCTGGAAAGCGAGTCAGTGTGTCAGAGGCTGAACGACGCACGCGACACCTCTCGGCGAACCAGCTTGTTCACCGACGTAATTATAATTACTTTCCTATTGCCCTTTACTACTGACACTGCTACACGGTATAACGATGTGAAAATTCTTCGCGCTCCTTGTTAGTGGGGATTTTGTTTGACACGTGACTGATCTGTGTCGGTATTTTAATCAATATTTTAACGTGAAAACATGTGTGTGTTATTTTATTATTATTATTATATTAGATTTATGACCAAAGGGGCTAGTTCAATTATCGGAAAAGTATCTCAAATATTATAACTATATGTACATAAAAAAATGCATTTGCGGTTTTTTTCACAAAATAATATTTTTCGACCTTGTGGCTAGGTAGATTATATTCACGTTTAACATATATTTAAAGAATTGTGTTGGCATTTCTAGAGAATCTCTTTCTAAAAGATCAATCGTAGAGCTTATAAGTAAATATCTGGTTTACACGATAATTTCACGATACACCTCTTTGAAAACATTCCGATCAGTCGTATTCTGTATCTCCGTAATTACTAGGGTATCTCGTAGTGCGTAAGCTAACCATTAAAGAGATGCAGATGTTTATCGAATTCCAATGTCACTCGGTAAAAGTAACTTTGAAATTATACAGGTACTTCAGTCAACTTGAGCCAGTAAACATAGTAATTGCTGGGTATCTGTAGTAAATTGGAAACGAATCTGGAACATTTACACTAATCCCAGAGCTGTGTATGTAGTAAAGTAATTTATAAGTTTTAAACTGGTCGAGATTTACTATACTTGCTACAAAATGTAACACCTAATTAGGCAGTTTTGCCGTATCTACTTAAACGGAGAGAGTGGTGGGACCATTTTATTTTCGGTCGCTACTTTGAGAGAATAACTATGTGATTCGTTTTTGTTTTACTGCGAGTGGGTTATCTATGCTCATCTTGAATGCTTTGGTATTGTTCAGCTGTGGCCTACTGCATTTCTTTCGCTTGGGAAATGTAACATCACATTCAGGAAACAAGGTCATAATTACTCTAATCGCTGTATGCATGGTAATTAACGTATATGGGATGAATGGACACGTGCTACAAGGGCTTGCATGCTTTACTTACTGGTAATTACCTGGAAAGTTAGCTGTCGAATTGCTGCTTGCTTTTCCCATACCTACTTCATACTTGACCCTCTTAATACTTATATCCTAGTTAGAGATACCAGTTAGATGTTTCACGAGACTGCCTACTTAATGATGTATGATTTTGTCTATTGGTCGTCCTTAATGAGGCGTTTTTTGAGTTTGTGTTTGCAGAAAAAGCTGTTTCAATAATTGACACATATTTGAACTTTATTCGTGTGAATCAAATGTATGAAAGGACACTATTTACATAGGCTAAGTGGTTTCTCTTGTGTGAACTCGGATGGCGGAGCAAAGGACAGTCAGAGAATGCGGATCTCGACTGAGGCCGACTTTTCACTAATTTGTTTGGCTCTTTTAAACTTAAAACAACGCACTTCCAAACAGTCGTAAACATGATTCTTGAGGTCGCGATAATAATCTATTGACACGAGTTAAGTGGAATGTGTCATGGAAATATATCTTAGCTTCATGTGTTTATTAATAGTTATAGGCTACAAACCGATGAACTGTATTTGTACTTGTTGTTCTGAACACAAAAAAATTCGTTATTAATCCGATACTTAAAGTAGTTATAATCATAGTTTGACTTACAACTTATTTTTAATAGCCTAGTTACTCTATTTTCTCTTAAACAAACTGACGGGATAGATTAGTTTTGAGAAATTTCACATAGTTTAAAGTGGGTGTAACTCTATATCGCTCATTTACCTATAAAGTAGGACCTAGGCTAGAAAGTCGTTTGCCTGAACTGCCATAGCCGTGTTGTACTTAATGTTAGTATATTAGTTTAATAGATTTGTACCCCGCTGTACATACATTAGAGAATCCTATTAGAAAGCTCCCTTATCGGTGGCTGCCGTAATTGGCGAATAAATGAGAGGCGAGTGTCGAGCCTTGCTGCACTAGTTTAGTTATGATAACACCCTCATAAAGTTTCACGCATGCCTATCACATGGGCTCCGGATTTCACTTTTTGTTGCCGCTCTTTCTAGAAAGTGTGCACGAATCACTGGGCTCACCACAAAATAATTTATGCGTTAATGAACTCGAGCACAATGAGGAAAAAACAAAGGTTAGCCAAATCGTTGAAAAATACTTAGTGCCGAAATATGGTTCATTTCCTCGTATAAGCATAAATGGAAAGTTTAAATTATTTATTAGCTGCACCTATCATTACATGCTATCAAAATAATATGATAGGCATTCATAATTAAATAAAGTTTTATCTTCAACAAAAATGTGCATTGTTTATTGATACTTAAATAAACTTTTTGGAAATGCATATAAGAGTACAATTGCAGCTATGTTAGTCTTTACATTTCTAAATAACTCGCGTGAGTGAGAATAGCAGCATCATTGATTTTGTTAGACATCTAAGTAGAAAAAACTTATTGAATTTTCATATTTATTCTCGAAGTGGCGTCAACATAGGCGTTCATGTCACTTAGGAATTCATACTTTGATTCACAGTTTCAAAGTAAATAAACTTTTTATAATTCCGATTCAGGCGCAAATCAAGCGAGATGCGTCACGGAAAATTATTGGCTGCATTAACATAAATACTTATATTTTAGGCCGCATTAACAAATGGAGCCGGTGTACTATATAAGAGCAATCAAAATTGTATCACTTTTTTTGAATTCACACGAAAGAAGAAAGCATGTATTTAAATTTTCATTTGCAATTGCTGGTAACGGAATTTTTTTTTGTTTAAAGACAATTTCAAAAATATCGATAGTAACCAAACCTTTATAATCTAGGTAAATAAGATAGCGTAACAGACCAAAAATTTCTATACAGTCTACGTTACTGTAAAACTTTATGAATTCTGCTAGATAATATATTTTCAATCGCGTTATTTTACCTAGTTTTCCTCACAAGACTAGCAATTCGCAGTGAGCATACGAAATGTGCTCAAGTGCGAGTAAATTTTAATTGCACATGTAACTATGTTTTAAGAGCATTGAGGCACGCATAGTTTTCTCCGACTTCCAAATTACAGACTATTTGCAGTTTCTTTCAAATGTAATAATTAGCAGTCGCTATTGTTTTATTTGTTCAGCGAATTTCACGAGAAACGCATTACTCTAATTGCCAAATTATGATAATGGCATACTTGGTCACTTTTTAAGAAATTCTGTATATCTCACAAGAAAATGAAACTGCCTAATTAGAATACCTTACTTATTATATCATGTTACGGTTTACGGTTCATAAATGATGAAATATATAGCTTTCATTTAATACCTTGATAAATAATTTTCTTATTATAAAGCCTGCCATTCTAAAACGCAAACCTTATATTTCAAAGCATATTCATCAACATAATATTAGTATTGTTTTATGAGTAAAGTGACTTCATTTATAACAGAAAGTTCCCATTAAAACTACTACAGGCAATTATCAATATACTATAACACGACTAATGTATACATGTACTTGATCGCAGTTTGACGGCTCGGGATCTGTCTCGTTTGATAGCTGTTGCATTATTTATGGAGACGATTTCTAGTCGACTCGAGAGATTTCACTCTTTTCGTCTAGTCGTCGCACCTCGCTCTAGTTCTAGTAGGACCACATTTTACTTAAATGCAATGACTGCGGCACAATGTAGCTTTCCTTTGACTCTTTCTTACAGGTAAAAAGTAAACAAGTAGGGAAAAACAAATACTTTACGCCCGCCTCAAGTTTAATAAGACACTAACTACTCGTACAATTATTACGCAAATTAAGTACGTTAATTTTGGGGCTTTACTGAGATGATTGAGTACTAGCATGGTCATAGATGGTAAATTAAATTCTTAATTATCATTATTACAAAGTAATAGAACATAATCTGGTAATTAAACAACATAAATTTATATAACATCAGATACGTCATAGTTACGAAATATAATTAGCACCGGGTTGATACAAATCTTAATTATACCATAAGACTTTCTACGTAAACATAAGATCTAATATTTAATTTGCATACACTTAACGAAACGAAATTTTTATCAGTTATGTGGGTGCACGCATGGGTTAAGTAGGTATAAGTGTTATCTGTGAATAATTTGCACACTTTCACTTTCCTTTGTTACCTGGATTCTCGCACTTAGTCGTCAGTTAGGCCTTGCGTCGCCTGAGGCAATCAAAGGAGGTTTTATCATGAAAATGGCCCATTGTCTTCCTCGCATTGTGAATGTAACGGAGGGTGAGTTTGAAATACAGATAGCATACGCGTTACCTAACATATCCATTGTGTTGACATCAAAATAAGGTGTATTACATGCAATGGCGACTTTATTTCCACCTTCAAGTCTTAACGATTCAACGTCTTAATGAAACTAAAAATGTGTTGTGTTGTAGATGATTATTAATATGAATCAAAATACTATTGAAGTATACGACTTATGTCATATTTAAATACTATCTTAGAAGAAAAAAACAATATTGAATTATTAATATTGATATGTATAATTCTGTGTAAATGTATTACTTATAAAGTAGTTTTAATCGTTAACTTAAAAGTTGTAGCGAATTTTCCTGATGTTTTATTGTACAAATATTCATTGGTATTTATTTTTCCAATTTGAACAGTGCGTGAAAGTAAAAGTGTGACACTTGCAAATTAATGTAAGTGGGTAAGTGTCACCTATTGTTTCGTTGTAATATTACTCATGGCGACAATCATTATGTGTCACTACGGATGTGTCCTGAATATCAATTTTAGATAGAACTTACAATAATATATTTGGTGTTACTAAAGGTTACTACAATACTGAATAACTCCACGGTTGGAGTTATATCTCTATAATGGATTATAGAGGAATGATATGTTATCTTTTTGTATTATGTAATTTAATGTAATTGTAATTATTATTATTATTTTGTAATATACACAGTGAAGTTAGTTAGTACCAACTTACTTGAAGTAAGAGAACAATTCAAACTGCAGTCTGAGATCATTTAAGCTATCAGTACAATCATATAGTTATGTTCAAAATACAACGATTAGATCACGTTTTCATAAATTGCTTTGCGTGTACAAAACACAAAAATATGTTTAGAAAATCAATAAATTATCAGTATCGAAGTTGAAATAAAAGCCTTAATGAACCTTTTGTCTCTTTTCAGATACGTTGCACCTAGAGAGATCGCATTGTTATATGTTCCACACATAAAATTGATAGGTGAGTACAGCATGACTTTTACGCAATAATGTGTAACAGCAAGAAAGCGTTTGGAAAGTCCCCTGCAATTAAAATTCACTAAAATATCAGCATTTATGTGTAGAACGTTGCATAACTGATTTACATTCATACTTTCTACCTGGGTCTCGTAATTTCTTTTGCATATTGCGTAATGCCATTAATTTGCAACTTTTATGCTGACAGATAGAATCAACTTATGGTAAACACATTATGATACATGAATGATTGAGTTGATATAAATGAGTTCATTCACTCGTTCATCCAAGTTTCTAATAAGGTGGTAACAAATATAACTCATACGAAAACTTACCACTAATACGTTAATAAGAGATTGAATTGTAGCATTATAAGTAGTTAATAAACGTTCTAAGGTATTGAAAACGATAAAATTTCTATTACTTATCTATTTTATAGAACTATTCTTTACTCATTGACAATGGCATAGAAACTGTAGTCTTGTATCCGCCGGCGATGCATAGTCTTTGTTAAGAGTGAAAGCACTCTTACTTAAGGACTCTGACCTTACCGCTTTTGGCGTGAGGCCCACTTAAACTTACTTAGTTTGCATAATCGTAACATTCATACCGTATGCAGAACAATGTAGCCTGGCATTATGTGAGAGATCCGTGTCTTAAGTATCAGTTTTCAAATAACAATAGAATCGTTCGAAAATAAAATAAACAAAAGTATGATTTGATTTAATGTTTTTTTTTTTATTTTCTGTAAGTTTTCTAAAGAGAAAAAGTACCATAAATTATATTAAATCATTTTCCACTTTAATATGTATTCTAATACATTCAATGTAATTATTTTAATTAGTTATGTTCATAGCGGTAATATCGAATTTTTCAAGTACGCTTAAAATAAAAAAATGCTGACAATTATTTTAAAGTACATTTCGGAATGACTATTAAATTAAGTACTGTTTATTATCAGCAGAAGTGTTATAAATAGCGTCTGTTTTGATCAAGTACGATTAGCTGGGTACAAATGTAGGAGAAAGCTATTGTTCAACTTTGATAGGAAAACGCCATTGTCCTTTCAAAGAACTTTAACCTTTTACGATTTGTTACAGTTAACCTGACATTTTACTTCGTAGTTACAAATTAACTTTACTCGTTATCGCTTACTATATCTAAATATCTTCAAAATATTGTAAAAAACGATTTATTTTTTCATTTATTCACTTTTTGATAGTAAAATTGGACCCAATAATAATTTTGTAATAAAACTATCTTTCTTTCTTACAATGGCACAACAAAAGTTGAATGCGCGGTCAGTTAAATAGGTCCTTACAACATACATTAAGTTAAACTTTCAACTGAGCATTAGTCGTACAGTAGTCGTGTATATGCCGAGAAGAAATGCAGGTAACTATGTATTCACCTCTCAGAATAACAGATTACTCGAGTTTACTATATAATACTATTGACGAATCATTTCTACCTTATCTAAGTCACGACATGGCTCAATTCACGATTTAGATGACAATAAAGAACTATTAACATTGCGTAATGGTAACAGTGTTGCAAAATCGGTTATCAATCACACTGTCACTTTTTTGTTATTTAAGAGTAAAAATAAGAGATAAGCACGGACGCATAAAGGATACCAACCAATAGTTTATCATTGTTTACTATAGATAAAACAACTGGACTGGGTTTGGTAGTTTTAATTATTTAATATAACTTAGCAGGTAGCGTATAATATACATATTCCAAAGTGTTTACTTGCATATACATTTTAATTAGAGTATAAACAGTATTCATATTATAAAAAAATCTAATAAATTTTTAAAACAAAATTATACGACATCGAAAGTAAAATCATGAATGAACTAAGTACCACTCTCGTTGCAAACGTAAAATAAATGTGACACACATTTACATATTAGAAATTCTGTTGGTCTTATCACTGTTCTACGAAACACGTTTTTTGCCCTCGATGAGACTTATTCAGAGTAAAGGAACTCAACTCATGATTAGCTTTGAAATTGCACTAATGGCCCAGCCATTTAATATTCATGAAGCTTATTCCAAATAAACACGGTTAAATTGCAAACTCTCATTTAAATATCACCATCGTATTTATGACAAGTAATCTAATCTTACTCAAATAACCTAGACCAATGATACTATAATAAGAGATTTGTGTTTGGAAAATAAGTCCTTACCAAGATCCTATATTTTTAAAGCACAGATATTATAATATATAAATACGAGACAGAATAAGTTAACTTGTGTCCGAAAAACAAGTTCTAACCAAGATCTTATATTTTTGAAATTTATTTGTAGCAAACTTTTTATTTGCCAATAAGAAACATATCATATTCAATTATAGAAAGTCCCATAGCAGGTGGTTACAGTATCAGAAACGATCGTAATTCACTATCAGGCAATTATTGAGCTCAGGCGACCCAGTAATAGCCTAGACATAATCAATAGCGACGCACAGCAATGAATAAGTCCACATACGCCCTTTTCAATACTCGGTACTGAAATATATGGTTGTAGAACACGAGTTCGTGTGACATGTTCGAGTTATGGCTGAAAGCTGCGCCGAGACGATAACTTTGGTATCGAGATTGCATCTAGAGTGATCCGAGTTTCTCCGGTTTTACTAGAATGGAAATATGGCGTCGCTAGTTTCAGGGAACGAGGTAGGCCTCTCACCAACTTTTCTAGTTGCTAAGTTTTTGTCGATCGACTGCGGTTTCGTGGTAATGTTGGTGTGATTGCGTGTCGATTTTATGTAGCCAATCGTGGAATACAATTTCACGTCTGTTGAGCTTTTCTATAGAAGAAAAAAAAAAATGAATTAGAATTGTTAATATATAAACATAGTTTTTAAGAAAAGCTACGTAATTTTTTTTACTCGTACCAAAACTTACGTAAAATAGAAATATTATGTGATTCTACTCTTACCATTGGAAAATAGAGAATTTTCTATATTAAAACATTTATTAAACTACTTTCGTTCATTTAACCTTCTCATTTGGTATTAACATCTACCTATTTGTGGTTTTGTACGAGATATTATAGTTATAAGGTGAAGTGACGATTGCAAATGAAACCCATTGGCCCACTTTGAGGTTACTTTCCCATCTAGTTATTATACTATTGGTTTACAATATCGTACTTTTAACATAAATACATACGCAATTACATCTGTGTGGGTGACACTATTGTAAGAATATTACGAATATAGATAGTAGCAAGTTTCTTGTTCAAAAATAGTCACCTATTGCAAAATGCCGCTTTGAATAATGTAGTTCTCAAGCTAAAATTGTTATCAAAGGAATAAATATACTACTATACATACATTTAAGCAACTTAATTTTCAGATAATAGACAGTGATAAACGCACTTAATCTCAATAATTAGATATTCAAGAATCATATAAGGAAACGCGTAACACGTGTCTTTAAACCTTTGTATTTTTATTTCATGGAAAGCGCCCATTACGCGTTGATGTCATTTGTTCGTGCAAAGCAACATAATATTTAAACGGCTCTCTGCACATGGAAGTTATTAGAAATAAAAATGAAAGTGCCGAAAAACAGAAACTTCTTCTTTGGAATTGGTGTGGAAACGTTTATGAGAAGTAAAAGTGTTTGTCAGGCTCTTGTTTCCGAAATGATCTCACTGATTTAACGTGTTCGATAACAAATGAATATCGAATATCATAATCTTAAGTGCATGCCTGTCGCGGCGAGAAGTATGGTTTAAATATAAGATATATGTAGTGGTGAATGTTGCCTATCATAGATTAAACAAAATGTTATTATTGTTAAATCTATCAAATGCAAAGTTTAATCAAAACTAATTTTACAAAATATTGTGAAAAATACGCAATAAAAAACGAATGCAATTCTACAAACCGCAGACATAGTGTAATTATTACGTCAAAGGTTGAGGTCACAGTCAAGTGACGGAGTGAGCCATGAAGAAGCTCAGTGACGCAATAATCGCTAATTGTGACAGACGGCGCATTGTGCACCATCCACTTCTATCGAAAGTTTCCGGATTTTGGCGCAAAGAGCGAAGAAAGCGACGCCCCAGCCTCCGTCAGAAGATCCTCTGTCGTCGTCCCGCTCGCACGTAGCCACTTCGCCCGAGTGGGAAGGAGAGCACGCCTTTGAAAAGAGAAAGTGGGGCATGTTACGTTTCTCGCGGTACTATTAGTATGGGCAACGGACGCAAACGTCAATGGGTTGTGTTAGGTTGGCGGAGGCTCCGGACGGGAAAGGCTTTAAGCGACACAATTCGAGGAGCAACGAACTGCTCGCGGGGTGAAAGTGCTGCCTTGTAACCTTGAGCCCACATCCGCGGCCATACTGCCTTTTTGCGCCCAAACGAG